>MCJB01003047.1:81732-92072 GCA_002018475.1 Nicotiana obtusifolia
CCCCCCCCCCCCAAAGTTAGGCAAGATACTTACCTCAAAGAAGTTAGACCGTTTCTCTAAAATGATCTGCTCGAGTGAAACAACCTCCGGACTGCTCAAATCTATCCAAAATAACTTCAATTCATAAATAAAACTCATAGAAAATAACTCCGGATAGTAAAGCTTCAGTCTTTAACAAGAACTAAGAGTCAACCCAAAAGTCGAACCCCGGGCCAGCACCTTGGAACTCGATAAAATTTACAAAATCCGAACACCCATTCCGATACGAGTTCAACCATACCAAAATTATCAATTTCCGACATCAATTTGTCCTTCAAATCATCATTTTATATTTTGAAAGATTTCTTCAAAAATGTCTATTTTCCTCAATTTAAAACACTAATTTAATAATAAAAATAAAGATGAAATCATGAAGTATAATCAATTTCGGGTGAAGAATACTTACCCCAAAGATTTGCTTTTAAAACCCACGAGAAATAATTCAAAACCGAGGTCTACAACTCAAAATATGGTGAAAATGGCTAACCCTCGAATTAGAGCACTTTTCATATTCTGCCCAGCGATTTAAACATCGCGATCGCGGAAATGCAATTGCGATCGTGAAGAAGGAATGACTACTGGCCCAAAAATGTAATACGCTATCACGAACAAAAGCATGCGATCGCGAAGAAGGGAACGAATGTTGCCCCAAGAAATACACTACACGATCGCGAATGGCTCCATGTGATCGCGAATAAGAAAAGAACACTACCCCATGAAAAAGGTATTATGTGATCGCGAACAAGAAGGTGCGATCGCGAAAGAGAAAAATATACCAGCTGCTGAGCTGTGCTATTCGAACGTAGAACTGCCCCATGCGAACAAAGAAACAAAAATCACACTTACGCGATCGCGGAACACACGCTGCGAATGCAAAGAAGGAAAATGGTCAGTCACCAAAATGGCCTACGCGAACGCAGAATGAACTTCGCGATTGCGTAGAAGGGGACACCAGATATCAGAACAATCATTCAAAACATGAGAAAATGGCCCGTAGCCCATCCGAAACACGTCCGAGGCCCCCGGGACCCGTTGAAATATACCAACAGATTCCATAACATACCATGGACCCACTCGAGGTCTCAAATCACATCAAACAACGTCAAAACTACGAATCGCACCACAAATCAAACTTATGAACTTTCAAATCTTCTAACTTCTAAAACTCGCGCCGAAACATATCAAATCAACCCGGAATAACGTCAAATTTTGCATGCAAGTTCCAAATGACATAATAGAGCTAATCCAACTCTCGAAATCGCATTCCGACCTCGATATCACCAAACTTAACTCTCAGTCAAACCTCTCAACCTTCCAATACTTGGACTTTTCAATTTTGGCCGAAATACTTCAAATTACCCTACGGACCTCCAAATCCAAATTTGGACGCACGCCTAAGTCTAAAATCACCATACGAAGTTACTGGGATTATCAAAACGTCATTTCGGAGTCGACTACATAAAAGTCAAAACTCTGGTCAACTCTTAACGCTTAAGCTTCTAAAACAGGAGTCCTCCTCCCAAATTGATCTAGAATCATCCCAAAACTGAACTCGGTCATACACGCAAGTTATAACATATAATACGAATCTGCTCGAGACCTTATGCCACCAAACGGGACGTTAATTATTAAAACGACCGACCGGATCATTATAGGTGGTAGGGCAAGAGGTAGGGATATGGGTAGGGGCGGGGGGAGGGAAGATTGAAAAAATATTTTAGAAAATATTTTCTCCTTTTGGTAGGGAAGTTATTTTTCTTCAATTGGAGGAAAATAAGTTCATGAGAAAAATATTTTTCAAAATATCTAAGCCAACAAAACATGAAAAAAGTATAAAATATTTTTTAGGAAAATATTTCCCTTCATACTAAACACACCATGAAATATGACTTTGTAAATTTAAGCGTTCGTTGCTCTTTCGATAAATTTAAAACCTATATATATATATATATATATATATATATATATAAAGAGAGAGAGAGAGAGAGAGAGAGAGAGTAATCAAAAATTGAAGTACATCAAGTATTGAGCAAGAATCAACAGTAAGGAATGGTACAGTTCTGATTTATCATACTCAGTTTTATCATAGGAAATTTTATATGATATAACTAAATTTTACATTATAGTTATCATAAATAAACACATTTTAAATTAATTATGATACATAGCTATATATTAGGTTTTATATAGCAAATACCCTCTTTAAGGGATTTTTAACCCTAAAGTAACTTTTTCCTCTCTTCCTCCTTCATCGTCGTACTAAAGCCTAGTTGCCTCCCTCATCTCCCTTAAACTCTCTATTTCTCTGGTGTTACAATCTCGCCACCAGCCTAACCAGCTGCAACACTACCGTCCGGCCTCCTTTTGATTTTTGTCTCTCCTTTGTACTCTCTTCTCTAATCCGCTATGAAATTCCTCAATTTAGTACCTCAAATTCCTCAATTTAGTACCTCAAATTCCTCAATTTAGATTGGCCTCGTCATTACCTCCATCGCCGCCATCATCTCTGGCTGGAACCCATGGCTAAACGACCGGATTTCTCAAGTCCGAGTGTATTTCTAAAATCTGAGTGTTATTCTCAGATTTGAGTATATTTTATTTCTTGTGGCCGAATTAAATATGACGAAATACATATTATGATCGGATGTTGTTCGTCTGACCAGATTTTGGTAGATACAATGTGATAGCGTATTCTCAGATCTGGCCGGATTTTTGTTCGTCTCCTTTTTTTTAATTTTAATACAATGTATATAGTGGTTTGCTTGGCCGGAAGACGCCATCTCCTGCGAACTTTCTTCTCTTCTTTGCTATTGAGTCACCTAGAATGATACAAAATCATTGTATTTTGTACAAATACACTCAAATTTGAGTGTATTACATATTTTTCAATGTAAATACAGTTTATTTTTTTTTGTATTTTCGCCTGTATTTATGTATTCCGAAGGTTATTTTTTATGGCAGATCCCTGTATTTTTTAAATTTTTGTTGTTTGAATACAACGAAATTAAATATAATAAATTGAATACAGTGTAAAGTAGCTACGAATGAATACAATGAATTGAATACAGCCGAATATCAATTATATTTGTATTTTTTTGTTGTTTGGATACAATCCAATTGAATACAGTGAAATTGAATACAGTGTAAAATAGTTAAGAATGAATATAGCCGAATTGAATACAGTGTATACAACCAAATTGAATTAACCGGTATATACCCTATTTCTTAATTTTTTATTGTTTGAATACAGATGAATTCAATACAGTAAAATTTAATACAATGTAAAATATATAAGAACGAATACATTCGAATTGAATACATTGGCATAAATCACATGACAAGCAATTAGTAGCTACAGAATTTAATTAGCTAAATTATAACTATGCCCAGTAATAAGCCTCCAAGCAATAGTCATTTTTGAAAGTTCCCTTTTACCATATCATGTCCATAGGCCTAGTTATGCCAATACAGGCCAAGTCATGCGAATAAATGCCCCAAATTCATATTAATACATGTCCAAGTCTTGCTAATACAAGCCCAAGCTATACTAATACATGCCCACAAAAGTTCAATGTTCATCATTTAAGCCTTTTCATAAGTCATGGCGTGTTTGCTGAATCGTTCATGTTCATTATTTTCCTAGCAAGGGTATTTCAAAGAGGCATATTTTAATTTAGGAATCATACTAAAAATTTCTGTATGACAGGTTCAAATTCAACAAATCATGCATATGGTACTTCATGTGTGCATAAGTATATCATAGTAGATAATCAAAATACAGAGACTCAATGAGAGCTTGTCCCACACGCGCATAAAGCCTTGTTCAACATTTTATAGTAAAAAGAATTTTCAAGGAGACATACACGAATCCTGTTAAACTCGTACAAATGTAAGACCCAATGATCAAGCAATCTCTCTACATATGATTAAATTCATAAAGATCAAAACTTGATCGAATTTTAGGTTTCCATGCCATTTTCATGAAAACTGGAGTTTAGGCCCATAGTGGTGTTCTTCACGGTTCATGTTAATGCAAACAAATTCTAATATTTTGGTCACTCATTACCTTTCCCAGTCAACTAGGATCGCTAAGGAGGGATAAAGTTCTTAACTTTCACTTTAATTATTGTTTATTAAAATTTTAAGAATCTATGGATTTGAAGGATGGTTTTTTAATTCTTGTTAGTTTTATGCAATAATTAATGAAGAGTAGGAACTCACTTTGTATCAGTTGGGGAATCCATATGGTGCTTTTCTCCTCAAAAATTTGGCCAAAACGAAACACGTTCGGAATTCCAAAAATTCTTGTATTTACTTATTTCTATTAGTTTCGACATGCGAACACCACATACGATCCTTATTTTGGTCGTATGTCAAACCCTGAAGCCTATGATGGTGGGACATACAATTGATATCCAACCAATATACGATTGATATATGAACAACATGTTGAATATACGGACAACATATGTCACGACCCGAAATCCCAACCGCGGGGCCATGACGGCGCCTGACATCCACTTGCTAGGCAAGCCAATGTTAGCTAAAGAAGTAACCAATTTTAACAATTTAAAAAGCAGAAACTTAATAATTCAAAATTGAAGTAATCTGAAATGCATATGATAAATACAATTATAGCACAATCTAAAAATATCCCAGAAATCCGGAGTCACAAGTACATAAGCGTGTAGAATACTACAAATATGGTCTGAATGAAGTAAAACTTTCTGAAACTAGATAGACAGTAAAAACATGATAGAAAGGACTGCGAACCCCGAGCAGCTCTACCTCAAGTCTCCTGTAGAAGTCGGATCCGAGCAGTTTCCTCTATGTGCCGCTAGGAAACACCGGAATCTGCACAAGTGTAAAAGTGTAGTATGAGTATAACTGACCCCATGTACTTTGTAAGTGTCTAGTCTAACCTCGATGAAGTAGTGACGAGGCTATGACAAGACACTCACTATATACCTGTATGAATAATAAAAATAGACAACAGAAATAGAGAGAAAAGCAAGCAAACTCATAAGAATAGACTTGAAGGTCAACTAATAGAGGGCCCCTGAATAACGTCATCACAAAATACTCATATCACAATACCGGAACTGAACATTACAACTACAACACAACTATTCATACTCCATTGCGGCACGCAACTCGATCCCATCATTTATCGCAGTATCTGTTGTGGCATGCAACCCGATCCCAATATCAACTCATTGACATGAATAACTCAAAAAACCAAATTTCCGTTATCTTAGTATGAATGGGAAATAAAGCGTATAGAACATTAAGGAACTACCAGTACAAACGGAGAATAACCAATACCTCATCGTCACAAACCTCGACAATTCATTAACACAAGAATAGTTAAGTGACTCACATAATTGGAATAACATAATAAAGTGCAACAAGTAATATAAGGATAATAAAGGCAGGTAAAAACATGAGATCATGAAAATATACAACTAGTACATGTAGGAACGTATATAGGTAAACATGTATTGAGTGAGGAATGAATAAATTGAAACAAGTAACAACTAAATAACAGATAACAAGTAAGGCATGGATAACAAGTAAGAAAATAACAATCAAAGCATGTGACAAAATATAACATGGAATAAATGAAGACGTAAAGGTAAATAGTCCAATCCGCATGCATTAACCCATGACAACGCATATACACTCGTCATGTCACATATACGCCGTCCCTACACATAAATTAGGTAACAAATAGACCAACAAGTCCTAATTTGCTCAAGTCAAAATTAAACACGACACTTACTTCTTTCCGCCAAATCAACAATCAATCACATCTTTTCTTTTCTAACAAGCATCCAACCAACTAAATCTAGTCAAATATCATTCAAACAATTCAAAATTAGCTTTAGAAACTATCCACAAATGAAAAAGGTTCAATTTTGACCATTTTTTAAAAAGTCAACCCCAAGCTCGCTTGGTCGAAATCCGAGATTCGGACCAAAACTCGAATACACATTCACCACCGAGCCTGGTTATACAATTTGTTTCGATATTCGACCTCAATTTGAGGTCTAAATCTCAATTTTATTAAATTCCTAAATTATACCTCAAACCCCTAATTTCTACCATGGAATTCAATGATTTAATGTTAAAAACTCAGGAAAAGTAATGAGGAATTGATAAAAAATGAAAGAGTAGCTTACCAATGAATTTGGGAAGAAAAGTACTTCAAAAATCACCTTTAGAGTGTTTAGGGTTGAGAAATTGCGTAAATGAGCTAAGTCCCATTTTTTCCTCTTTTACCCAGTTGCAGACGTCGCATTTGTGAACACTTGTTCGCAAGTGCGATATCCGCAAATGCAACATACCAATCGCAAATGCGATCGGTGCATCAGGCCCAGTGAAGTCGTCTTCATGACCCCTTTGGCGTTCGTGGGCAGCAGGATCTCCCCTCGGGCCATCACACTTGCTAAGTTGAACCCGGCGAGGAGCATTGTGGCTGGAATGATGTTTCCGATTAGCTTGGCATGTTCGAGCACTCTTTCACTGGATAATATTAGCTGGACTTCCTGGGTCTATCAAAATACGTTTAATTTTAAAATCTAAAACAATAAGAGAAATTACTAGGGCATCGTTATGCGGTAGTAGGTGTCCATCGGCGTCCTCTTCTTTGAAGTGATATCGTCCTCGGCGACCTCCCAGAGTCTTATGGTATGTGTCACCAATACCTTTGTCTTTTTTGCTCCTGAAAAGGTTAAACCATTAATCTCATTCCCTCCAAAAAAACATGTTGATCGTTAGATGAGGAGGATCTTCTCTGTCTTCAAGGGCTCCGCGTTATCCCGATTGCGGCCATAGTTAATTTTAGCCCGGTCGCTTAAGAACTCACTGAGATGGCCATTTTTCAGCAATGTCACCACCTCTTCACGCAAATGTCGGGGATCCCCAGTCCGGTGGCAATTAGTTCCATGATACTCACACCATAGATTAGGATCCCTTTGACTGGGATCAGATCTCATCAGTCTCGAATCGTTCTTTCTTAATGTTCCTCATCGCCGATACCAGTTCCACCACACTGACATTGAAATTGTACTCGGATAGTCTAGGTTAGGTGGAGTACCGGGAACCTGACGTCTCTTTGTCATGCGACAATCTATTACTCTGGTCACGGTCGACTCTTCTATCGGTAGTGAACCTGTTCGCTGACCGGAAACCTCTGCCACGTCCTTCGGCCCTTTTGTACAGCAAAAATCATCCTTTAGAACACCGTCGGTCTATGTCAAAATCATCTTACAACTTTTCCTTATTCTTCTCTCGGTCCCAACCCTTGGTTGATGCTGGGAAACCGAGCTGGTCATCCTCTATTCTTATCTTTGATTCTAGCGTTTGTGGACATCTGCCCATGTTGTTGCCTGGAACTCGAGCAGGCTTTATTTCAGTTTTCGAGAAGCGTCAGAGCTCCTCAGGTTCAGCCTCTTAGTGAATGCCTCGGCCGCCCATTCATCTGGCACGGCCAATATCAGTATCCTTTCCTTCTGGAATCTAGTCACGAACTCTCGCACCAATTCAGACTCTCCTTGCATAATTCTAAATATATCGACCTTTCGGGCCTGCGCCTTCCTGGCCCCCTCATGGGCCTTGATAAATGAATCCGCGAGTATCTCAAAGGAATCTATCTCAAAGGAATCTATTCTCAAAGAAATCTTCGTATCCCTATCACAGCTCCCTTCGTGAGGGTCTCCCCGAACTTCTTCAGGAATACAGACTCCATCTCGTGCGGAGCTAAGTCTTTTCCTTTCACCCCCGTTGTGTAGGTGATGATGCACTCCTAAGGATCCGAAGTCCCATCATTTTTGGCACGTCCGATATTTTGAACTGCTTCAGGATTAACTCCGGCGCCGCGCTCGATCGACAACTAAGTGTACTTCTTTGAGTCCAGTCCTTTCAACACAGGCGGTGCATCCGGGATTTGGTCCATTCGGGCGTTTATTTCTCTCATAAACCGCATGAGTTCGATTTTAAAGGGATCATTCGCGTTAATGTTACTAGATTCATTGTCGTTCCCCTGCCCCATCGAAGCCAACTCGCCCCTCGGGGTGATGTTATCAATCCTTTGTGCTGTTGGTTTGCGGGAGCACCAAGAGGAACTGGACCTCTTCCATTCGCATTGTTGGAGGCACCCGACAACGCTTGCCTCAACTCTACCATAGCTTGATGTTGTCGAGAGAGATGGCCCATAATAGCCTGTTGTTCTTCCCTCAGGATTCTCACCATTTCCGTAACGTGCTCGTCTTCAGCATCATCAGGAGTTGCCTCTCGAACGTGTTGTGGATATTGCCCGCCATGGACCGGCGTGGCTACATCCTCCTCGTTGCGGGATAACTGATCGAATCTTCGTGTTGTGGTTGATTTCCTTGGGCTTCAACGTTATGTGTGATGTTGACATCGTTATCTGTCATTTTTTACGATTTTTCGTGAAAAAACAACGAATTAAACATATTAGTAATAGATGCAAGGATCATCTCAATTACGCAGTTGTCTAAGCCCCACGGTGGGCGCCAAACTGTTTACCCTTAAAATGGTACAGTTGAATTTATAACGTGGTTTATAGACAAGCAAATCAATTTGATCCCAAAATGATAAATAAATTAAATAAAATGCAAGACTTAGCGGTAAAATTGAGATTAGACAACAAATAGCTTGGTTCTGGGAGCAGAGTTTCCGAAGGCAGTAATAAGAATATCAATAGAGAGAAAATAAAGTATTATTGAGCTTTTGAATAGTATGTAGAATAAGTTTGACAAAAAATTCGTGTCCCTTACAATAGTTGTTGAAATCACTATTTATAGTTGCACCTAGGGAACAAGGTCCTAGGATCAAGCCCCTCTTAAATGAAAATTATGGGGGCCATTGATGAGTGTGTAACGACAGACCATGAATGCCAAAATTCTCTATAACAGATCGTGTATTTAATAATGAAGAATATTCCTCATTGAATGTCATCGGGTGGCAAATATTCGTTTGTCTTTATTAGCAATATTTCCTTCGGGGTCTTCCCAGTACCAACTGAAGCTACAGTCTCCTATCTTGGTTTCTTCTTGCCTCGCTTTCCGTTTGCCTCCGATTATTATTCGAGTATTTAATACGAATAGATTTTACCCTATACAATATTTATTAATTAAATATTTAAAAAATAGAGATTTTATTTTGATCAACTTGTAAAAATCTTACTAAATTTACTTATTATAGCCATTAACTGTAACATGAAATAAGAATAAAAAGAAATGGTAAAAGTTGGTTAGTTTAAACTAAGGGGAAAAAGTAGAAATGTCGCGAAAGAAATAATTTTGGAGACATTTTCGGGTTTTCAACACTACCTTACGTTTTCAAATGTTTGGTATAGTTCATTTAGTGTAGGAAAAAACAGAAAAAGTAATCCTAAATATTTTAGGCTTATTAGATCGTAGTATATGCTTTATATATATATATATATATATATATATATATATATATATATATATATATTAGGCCTATTAATAATGGTTTTTGTATTTTAGGCCTATTAATAATGATTTTTGCTGGTAATCTCTTAGTTGATCTTACGTTAGTAAATAACTAAATACTAAGGTACTATATAGTGTAAATAAGTAAAGATTTAATAGTTAAATTTTATTTATATTTGAAAAAGAATTGAATGACAATCCCTAGACCACGTGGGATTACTCACAATGCACATTCCCCCACTTGTAATTTGACTACAATTGAAAAAGAATTCTAGAAGTGAATTCTATTTTTTAAAATTTGGATTAGTCATGCTCCTTAATAGGGTATCAGGTAAAAAAGGTTCAGGAGCTCTCACTACAGGAACTATTTAACTTATACACATAAAGTACTTACTGAGACGATTCCTCTAATATACAAGTGCTAGACACCAAAAATATACAAACATGGAAGGTTTTTAGCCAAAATCATCAAACACCAGTTCTTTATTTTTTTTCTTCCTGACCCTAAAAGATTCTTCAATGATAAAGGTAAATAGCATCCCGAGGAAGTGCATAGCCTGAAGAGGCTATCTATTCGCCACAAACTTTGCTTTATTTGAAGTTGTAAATTGGTGAGTGTCGACAACAACAACATATTCATTGAAATTTCACAAATGAGGTCCGGAAAGGATGAGGTGTATGCAGACCTTACTCCTGCGTTGTAACAGGTAGAGCGATTGTCTCGGTGAGTGAGCTT
This sequence comes from Nicotiana obtusifolia, assembly GCA_002018475.1. Taxonomy (NCBI): domain Eukaryota; kingdom Viridiplantae; phylum Streptophyta; class Magnoliopsida; order Solanales; family Solanaceae; genus Nicotiana; species Nicotiana obtusifolia. Next base: position 91,990 of record MCJB01003047.1, read on the forward strand.
TTGAAAATTCTCCCAAGCACATTTCCCAAGTCCAACTATTCCTAGTTTTTCTTTTTATTCTAACCCCTTATGGAGGGGGGTTT
>MCJB01003047.1:92168-112011 GCA_002018475.1 Nicotiana obtusifolia
GGGGGGGGGGGGGTTCCGATGCTTCCGTCTTTTACCAAGTAGTATATCAGTTGAGATGGGTGATAATATTATTTATTTTGCAGTAGGTTTTACGTAATATAAGATCATTAAAAGTGTGTCTAGAGCCAAGCAGTGATATGAGTGGACGGAGCGTGGCAGTAATCTAATAAGAGGGACCACTTTCAGCAGGAAGACAATGGTGTGGCTTTGTGAGACCTTGAAGGAAGCTTCAACAATTAAAGGGAATCACGTGAAAAACATGAAAATTTCATGATCATTTCTCTGAGTTTAGAAAGCTTGAGAGATTCATTAATTACAAAGCCAAGCAAAGTGTTGTAAATGCACCTAGAATCATAATGGAAGGTCTTTTGTAGTCCCACACAGCCAGAGGATACAAATGGTCCTCTAAAGAGATAAATGACGCCACGATTCTGATAAAAGGTGATATCCTACGTATCTCTGGAGAGTCCAATATGATACAGAATGATCTCCTAAGCAGGAGTTTGGTGAGTAGCTTGTCAGAAGAAATTTCTGATATCCCTACTGAAGGATAACACGATAAATCTAAACATATTAGATGATAGCGTAAATCATGAACAGAGAACTTACTTGTTCTTTGTAGCGGAAGCGGAAGACGGATAAACCACGACTGTAATTACTGGTCGATGGTGGTTGTCACAGTATATTGGATCAACCCCTAAGCCACAGTCTAAATCCTAGTATAATTGTAGGAGAAGACGAAGCGTAGGATAAATACTGCGTATTCTGTTGTTTTTGAAGTACACAGTATGTGTACTTATATAGGGATAGCTGGCGCTACAGTAATTACTACAATTACTAGGCTTTGCCTTAGTGGACCCTAAGAGCACCCCTTATGGGTGGACTCTATTTCCTACATCTCCCACTCACACATAATGGGAGTGTTCATCTTGTCTGAGAAACATATTCTCATCTCATCTCCTCAATCATTCATACAGGAAAGTAGACCGTGCGACCAGCATACCGTGAGAGCTAAGTGCTATATATCTGTTAGGAGTATATAGCCTCTCGTCGAGTGCAAACATGCAAGCAGATCATAAAGTATACAGTAACCTAGATCATATGAATCACATTTGATATAATCTCAAAACCTCATATATCATTATTTCTTGTATTCACAATCATAACTCATAAGTTATAACTAGTGCACCAGTGAACACGAATAAATGGGATTCCATCAATGATATTTCTCTTCTCACGATCCCCTTAACATTAGTTTGACTGCTTTTCTAGATATGTTCCGCTAGATCGAATCTATCTACATGGTCTTTTGGAAACACACTAAGATAGCTAACATCACACTAAGTCTCAAGTATCTGATCAAAGTCTCTGAGGGTACATAATCTCGAGCCAACATAAAAGCTTTGGGTCTCATACAACAATAAGTTGATGATGGACTTATGTTAACCCAATTGGTCGATATTAGCACACATGGTATGAAACACGTGCTACAACATTCTCCTTTTTCTCAAGGAGCGTATGTCTTTATCTCATAAAGAATGCTGTACAGATGATATTTAGACACCATAAGTATCTAAATTTGAGTTTTTTGATCTACAAAATCATATTTAACTCAAATCTGGCTCACAAAGTAGTCTAGGTGAATGTTTTTTGCCCTAATGACTTTATGTCACTGTTTAAGCGATATTCTGATTTTAAGCGAATAGCTCTCAAATTATCTTTATGATAATTTTGCTTAAAATCATGTCTCATCTCCTCGCATCACTAAGATAAGGAGGCAGTTGCTTGTGTGAGAAGGTTAACTTCTTGTTTATTCGACATACTTATAAAAAAATGAACAAAGAATGTACATAACATTCAACAATAAAAATATGTATGTATGTAAATCAATTTTATTAATAATTAAAGAACATTAGTTTTGTGAACACGGAAAAATGAATAGCAAAATGAATAATATCAAAGTCTACGCAAGCCTTGAGACCTAGTGTATCTCACAAATGCATCTCTAGATAAAGGCTTTGTCAATGGATTTGCTAACATATCTTTATAGACACATACTTCATATTCACTACCTTGCGTGTAACCATGTCTCTAGTATAGTTATACTTGATATCTATGTGTTTGATTTTTCAATAAAACTTAGGGTCCTTAGTAGAGGATATTGCAGTTTCACTATCACAGTAGACTAACAATGGTCAATATTTTCTGCAATATCTAACAAGTGTTCCAAGAACTTTTTCAACCAAATAGCTTCTTGTGCTGCCTATGCGAGAGCCACATATTCGGTTTCCATCGTAGATAGTGATACACATGATTGTTTCTTACTACTCCATGATATGGCGCTATCACTAAGTAAGAAAACATATACTGAGGTAGACTTCCTCTCGTCTAGATCTCCTCCATGATCAGCATCACTGTATCCAACTAATCACAGATCTTTGCCGCCGTGGTAACAAAGCGCATAATCATCAGTCCCTTCAGATATCTCATGATCCTCTTTACTGCTTGCCAATGTGATATCTACTTGCCAAGCCAACTGCTTGACAGATATCAGGTCTAGTGCACACCATAGCATATATTAGACTTCCGACTACGCTTCTATAAGGAACTCAACTCATTCTTTCTATCTCTTCAGGAGTCTTAGGACACATCTGACTTCCTAAGGTATGGCCTTTACTGATAGAAGTTCCAACTGGGCTACTATTATGCATATTGAATCATTCAAGAACTTTTCTAATGTGATTCTCTTATGAGAGATACAATAGTTTCTTTGGACGATCTCTTGAAATCTTAACTCCAAGAATATATGCAGCTTCACCCATGTCTTTCATCTCAAATTGGGATGATAACCATGACTTTATTTCGGTTATAAACTCATTATCATTTCCAGCTATAAGTATGTCATCTACATACAATGTTAAAATCACAAGCTTGTTCCTTGATCTTTTGGTATAAACACAATGGTCTTCATCTATCATGGTAAAATCATTGGATACAAGAATATTCTGAAAAAGCGTACATACCATTGCCTTGAAGATTGTTTGAGGCCATAAATAGACTTCAAAAGTCTACAAACCTTTTGTTCGTGGCCCTTTTCATTGAAACACTCAGGTTGTTCTATATAAATTTCTTCATCTAATTCTCTATTGAGAAAGGCAATCTTTACATCTATCTGATGTAATTCAAGATCCTAGCTTGCAACAATAACTAGAACCAGGCGAACCAAGGTAAATAGTACACCAGGTGAGAAAGTCTCTTCGTAGTCTATTCCTTTCTGTTGTGTATACCCTTTCGCCACTAGTCGAGACTTATATCTCTCAACTGTGCCATCAGCCTTGAGCTTAATTTTGAGAATCCATATGCTCCCAATTGCTTTGGTCCTTCAGGGAGGTCAACTAGTTCCCAAACTTTGTTGACTCTCATAGATGCCAATTCATCTTCCATTGCTGTTGTCCATATATCCTTAGAAGGGCATGAGAGAGCCTCTTTTAAATGTTTAGGCTCGTTTTCTTCTTGTAGGAGCATCATAAATAGTTCGCCGCCTTCAACATCAAATCGTCGGTGGGGAATCGTTTTACGAGAACCATGTCTTATTTGTGATTCATCATTGTTCCCATTTGGATCAATGTTTCTCCTACTCGGATCAAGAACATTCATCCCCGCTTCCACTTGGAAAAAGATCTTTGACCATCTCGCTCCCACTTGGAACAAGATCTATTTGGTCACTTCCACTAAATGTAGAAGGATTACTTTCATTCGCATCTGATTATGAAAGAGGTCTTTGATGATAAACTAATTCATCATCTGCTAAAATTCTCCCACTCGAATGAAGTGATCCTTGTACTTCTTGATCCATTATCTCAAATAAGGTTAGGTCTTGACCTACCTCTCCCTTCTAGGGAACTCATCCTTTAAGAATGTGACATCTCATGATTCAAACTCAGTTACATTCCCACTATCTTGCTGACTTATAAACACATAACCCTTTGAGGTTTCAGAGTATTTTATAAAGATACTCTTATTTCCCCTCGGGCCCAATTTTTCATATTTGTGAGAGGAATCATGTGTATAGGTAGCACAACCCCAAGGTCTTAATACACTCAGGTCAGGTTGTCTTCCAGTCCATAACTCATATGGAGTAGTGGTAACTGATTTTATAGGCACTCGGTTAAGTACATATGTGGCAGTAAGCAACGCATTACCCCAATAACTAATTGGACGGTTAGCTTGTGCCATCATTGACCTAACCATTTCTAGGGGCGTTCTATTTCTTCTATCCGCAACACTATTTCGCTGTGGAGTATTTGAGATAGTCAACTAATAAACTACTCCCTTTTCATCACATAAATATTTAAATTGGATTGATAAGCATTCACGACCACGATCAGTTCGAAGAGCTTTAATATTCTTGTCTAATTGATTTTCCACTAAGCTCATATAGCTTTTGAAGTAATTTATTGCTTCTGATTTTTGGGAAATTAAATAGACATAACTCAAACGGGTAAAGTAATCAATAAATGTGATAAAATAACTTGCTCCATGCGTAGCTCTAACGTTCATAGGCCCACAGATGTCCAAATGGACTAATTGCAAAGGATATTCAACTCTAGTCGCCTAACCAAAAGGTTTTCTTGCAGATTTTCCAGCTAGACAATTTTCACAAGTGGACAATTCAACATATTCAATGTTGGAAAACAAACCTTGTTTTGCTAACCTTTGCATTCTCTGTTGGCCAATATGACCAAGTCTAGCATGCCATATGTTTACATCACTATCATATTTATGTGTAAAAAAAAAACCATAGAAAAACTAACATTATTATTATGAATCATAATTTAAATCCATAATAATTGAACCTCCGGTCACATGACCAAAACCAAATAAATTTGGACCAAAAGTCAACTTGGCATAATTGCCATGACAAAATAAGTCAAATCCTAGCTTAGGCAAAACTGAAACTGAAATAACATTCCGGCGAATTGTTAGTGCAAAGAGATCATCATGTAGTATTAGGTCTCGACCACCACGCAGGACTAACTTTGCATGTACCGATCCCTTCAACAACTTTATTGTTGTTTCCCACATATATCCACTTTGCTCCACGTAGAACTCGCTGAAATTCAAAAAAGGTAGTGCATTCCCAGGCTATGTGGTTCATTGCTCTTGGGTCTATAATCCACAAAGGATTAGATTCAGTTAGAAAAACAGAACTACAAGCACAAAGTTCACTTATTCGAGCATCGTGAAATACTTTTCTAGGAGGCTCAGAGCAATCTCTGGCATAGTGACCCGTTTTGCCACAATTATACCATTTTACTTTAGCAACTTTGACACATTTGGGACGTTTGTTCTTGCCTTTTTCAGTCTTTGCCCTTTTAGCAAGCTGAGCTTGAGGTGGACCTCTCTTTTTTCCCCAGTTCCTTTTCTTTGAATCACTCTTGGTTTTGGAGGTTGTTGCTATGTGCAACTCAGCTATTGGCTTTGCAGCCTCAAGTCGTTCCTCCTCTAACTCAAGATGCCTCCGAACATCTTTCAGAGTTGTGATTCGCTCGTTATGGGTCAAATGCATTTTCATATGATCCCAAGAACTAGGTAAAGAGCGTATGACAACTTGAATTTGTTGTTCATCAATCAACACATGACGTGCGTCTTTCAACTCTCCATTTATATTTGTCATTTGCCTCAGATGTGTTTTCATTGAATGTTCTAGGCGTTTCTTCTATGAGTCAAATTTGATCGTTAAGGATCGCAACCTTACAATGGAACAAGTACCACACCTTTTCCTCAAAGCATTTCAAAGATCCATATCTCTTTGATGATCCTTAAGCTCCTTAGGATATCATCATCCAAGGTGCTCAACAACGTAATGCGAGCAATGAAGTTCTTTTTCTTCCAACTGTCATAGGCTTCACGCTCATGCCTATGCTGAGCAGTGTTGCTTTCCTCATGTTCATTCATGACATTGTTAATGGCCTCCAGAGCCTCTTGCTCCTCTAGCACATACTGGACTTTCAAGCTCCAGGTTTCATAGTTGTCACCATTGAGTTTCAACCATTTGTTAAACTCAGCAACAATGTTTTTCGAATCAGTAGTCATTCTTCAACAAAATAAAAAATATTATGAGGATCATGTAAAAAAAAATAACGCAAGGAACTATGTTTAACATACATATATATTATGACATTAAGCATCAATTGATTAAGTTAATAAACACATATATTAATCATGGAGTCAAAAGTTCACTATGTTCCCAATCATCGTCCAAGAACTAAATTATTATAAAAATTAACCTATTCAATTATCTAGCTAAGCGTCTTAATCATGTTTAAGACAACATAATTATCTGTCATGATTTTATAATCCCATGTGAATGATATAAAATTAATGTCAAACTAATTAACATTTATTACATGCTATTCAAATTCACAAAAAAATTATTTAATGTTAAACTAATTAACATATTAAACATGTTAAACAAATTAACAAGTATTTCTAATATTAAACTAATTAATATTTATATCATGCTCAACAAATTAACATAAAGCATGTGTTAAACTAATTAACAAGAGTAATGTTAAAAATAATTAACATTCCAAGCATGTTAAACAAATTAACAACTAAATATAATGTTAAACAAATTAACATTTTAAAGCATGTTAAACAAATTAACACAAAAATTCAATGTTAAACAAATTAATAATTTCCAGCATGTTAAACAAATTAACAAATAAATGTAATGTTAAATAAATTAATATTTTAAAGCATGTTAAGCAAATTAACAAATAAATTCAATGTTAAACAAATTAACAAAAAAAATATAATGTTAAACAAATTAACATATTTAATATTAAACAAATTAACATTTCAAGCATGTTAAACAAATTAACAAGCAAGTTTAATGTTAAACATATTAACATTTCAAGCAATTCGGATAATAAAATTATGATAGTTTTCATAAAAGAAATAAAATTATATTCTGAAAGTTAAGTCCATATGACTAATTTTATAATCTGAAATTATTTAAAAAAATAATAAAACTAAATTTCAATTTTATTTAGGCCATTACCCCAAAATAAAATGAGAACTTTTAAAATGGGCCATATTCTTAAGTCTGCTCACTTAAGAAATTGCAGAAATCATTGCTTTTCGAAGTGGGCCTTTAGCCGAAGACCTTTAAACTAATAAAGCAGTATTTTATTTAACGAAGCTGGGCCTTCAGCCCAATTTACTAGTGCTGCCAGCCCAAAATACTAAATTTAAAAATTATAAGTATTAAAGGGTAGGGTTTTAGGAAGATGCGCCATGGAGAAACTTAGTCTCTCTTCCTTTTTTTTAAAAATAAAATATTCTATTTTAGAATCTTACTAAAAAATGAAAGAACCTAGTCCCTTCTTCTTCTTTTTCATCCCGTCGCCGTCACTTTTGTGGATGAAGAGAAAACTTTATTTGTTTCTTCTATTCCTCTTTCTGCCATGGCTACGGAGCACCAAGCTCCATTTGTATTTCTTAGACGATCTCCACCCGCCGCGGCGGTGGAACTTAGGCGGCGACGGGAGCAGGATGATCGGAAAAATATTTTCCATAACAAAACTGATTTTTTTTATTTCGCTGCTGCTCCTTGTCGGAACTTTTCGGACCGATAATGGTCTATACGTAGTGGAGACGGTACTCCAGCAGCCTCCGGCCATTAGCCTTCAGGTGGGGCGGCAAGTTAAAGCGGCGCGTTTGGGAGTTTACAGAACGATAAAATTTTAAAGAAACTAATTCTTTGCTTTTTATCTATCAAACAGTGTTTTGAGAATACTGAATTGCACAAAACAAATAGTATCAGATTAAAAAAGTTGTTTATTCCCAAGAAAAATTATTCACTGAATTACTTAAACACAGTGGTCAAATTTATGCACTGATGTAAATCTGTATGGGGTCGAACCCGTTTGCTGGCATAGGAAGTACCAGTTTTGGGATTTGACGATCAGCGTCGATTGAAGTGGTCAATCGGGAGGTTGAGACCGGAACATCGAGAAGAGAGGTCGAGACCAGAATATCGAGTATAAGAAATCCGAGACCAGATGTCATCAGAACGAAGCTCGAAGCCAAGACGCTCGAGGTGATATCGTCGAGGCCGATCAGGGTAAAACATCCCATGGTAAAGATATGAGATTTGCGTAACTGAAGGATCAGAAATCTTGTGATATACAAACATCTCGCCGGAAATCGCGGTTCAAATCAATAAAGACGTTGAATCCATTAATTCTAGGAATATCTTACCTTGTAAATGAGATTTTTACCTTATATAGAATTCTTCATCTCCCTAGATAAACAGTTAGCATATTTTATTCCAAAAGGCTTCTAACACAGGAAGATTACTCAATATTGGCGGTTTGCCTTTTCCTTATTTACTAATTTAATCTCTATTTCTGTTTATTCTTTAATTGTATTAAATCAGGTCACATATTCTTAAAATCACATATAAATTTAATTGTTACTCGTAATCAAGGGTAAACAGTTTGGCGCCCACCGTGGGGGCTAAGGATAATAGTGATCGTTTAATACAATTTTCTGTTACGGAGACTATTTTACACTTGTTCTTTGCAGAATACCTTTTTTCAGGTTACAGTACAATCATGTCACATTCTCAATCTGTGCCTCAATACGTCGATGGCGAATTTAACCACCAGGGCGAAAATGACGACTTGGCGCCCGGAAACGAAGTTCTAGTCGACGCTAACTCCCAAATAGCGGTTGATGTGGATCGGACCTCTGGCCCATCGAACAGTGTTCGAAGAGACTATTGCCCGGCAAAACAGAACGACGAGGAGGACGAGATTAGTCTCAGGATGATATTCAATATGTAGCAAGCCCAGTAAGCGGCCATTGCTCAGCTGCAAAATCGGAGCCAAGTTTCGAACGGGATAAGGACCGGCCCTACTCGGGAAACTATCCCCGAAAATGAACCTATCACAGTGGAACCAAGCGAAGGCGGATCGGGGATGAACGCCGGGATCATGAAAATGCTCGAAGAGTTGACCAGACGGGTCGAGTCAGGCGAGAAGAAGATCGAGACCAATGATAAATAGGTAGAAACATATAATTCGAGGGCGGACCAAATACCAGGAGCACTAGAAACATATAATTCGAGGGTGGACCAAATACCAGGAGCACCTCCGATATTAAAAGGTTTGGACTCAAAGAAATTCGTACAGAAATCCTTTCCATCAAGCGCCGCCCCAAAACCCATACGGAAGAAGTTTCGCATGTCGGAGATTCCGAAATACAATGGGACATCTGACCCAAATGAGCATGTAGTCATAAAGGGAAATGATCTCGAAGACGATGAGATTGAGTCCGTCCTCTTAAAGAAATTTGGAGAGACCTTGTCAAAGGGGGCGATGACTTGGTACCATAACTTGCCCTCGAATTCCATCGATTCTTTTGCCATGCTTGCGGACACCTTCGTGAAAGCTCATGCGGGTGCCATCAAAGTCGAAACACGGAAATCGAACTTATTTAAAGTTAGGCAAAGAGATAACGAGATGCTCAGGGAATTTGTATCTCGCTTTCAGATGGAACGGATGGACCTATCACCGGTCACTGATGATTGGGCCGTACAGGCCTTCACCCAAGGACTCAACGCTCGAAGTTCAACGGCTTCACAACAGCTTAAGCAAAGCTTGATTGAGTATCCGGCTGCCACTTGGGCAGATATACATAACCGATACCAATCGAAGATTAGGGTCGAGGACGATCAACTTGGGGCCCCCTCGGGATCCACTTACCCCATCAGAACTCATGAATCGAGAGCCAAGATCGAACAGAGACAGGCATCGACCATATCCTGGAGACCGAAAGGCCGTTCCAGTAAGGCAAGGTTCCCCGAGACGAGAAAGGAGGAACGATCTTAATCGGAGTAATTGAGGACCATTGGCGAGAAACAACTTCGAAAGAGCCGCTAGTCACCGAGAAACACTACGATTGTCCGAATATAACTTCAACGTCGACTCAGCGACTCTCGTATTGGCCATCGATCGCATTAAGGATACCAAGTGGCCTCGACCGCTGCAATCGGACCCAGCTAAGAGAGACCCCAGTTTGATATGTAAGTATCATGGTACACATGGGCACAAGACAGAAGACTGTCGACAGTTGAGGGAGAGGTGGCACGGTTGCTCGAAAGTGGGCACCTTCGAGAGTTTTTAAGCGACCGAGCCAAAAACCATTATGGAATAGAAATAGACCAGCAAACCAGGAGGAGCCTTAGCACACGATCAATATGATAATCGGTGGGGTAGATACACCCCAAGGTCCGCTATTGAAACGCACAAAAATACCTATCACATGAGAAAGCGCACTCAGGATTACGCGATGGAGGGAGCTTTACACTTCAGCGAGGAGGATGCGGAAGGAATCATACAACCCCATAACGACGCCTTAGTAATATCTGTGCTTATTCAAAAAACTAAGGTGAAGCGTGTGTTGGTCGATCCCGGTAGTTCAACCAACATAATCCGGTCATGGGTTATCGAACAGCTCGGGTTGACTGATCGAATTATCCCTGAAGTTCGGATCCTCAATGGTTTCAACATGGCTTGCGAGACAACCAAAGGAGAAATAACTTTACCAGTGAACACTTCCGGTACCGCTCGGGAAACGAAATTCTGTGTAATCGAAGTGGATATGAGATACAACGCCTTGCTCGGGAGACCATGGATTCATGATATCAGAACGGTACCCTCGACACTGCACCAAATGTTGAAATTTCCATCGGCCGATGGGATCATAACTATTTATGGAGAACAACATGTGGCGAAAGAAATGTTTGCAGTAGAAGAAGCAGTGCCGAAAACAATAGCCCTTTCCCAAAGAACCAAATAGCAATCACAGGTATCGCCTTCAACAAATGAAGGTGAACAGGAACTTATCGAAGATGACGAATATGGGATTCCTTGGTCATTCGTTGGCCCCGATGAATCCGATGCCACTAAGTCGACGGTCGAGGAACTCGAGCAAATTTCACTCCGAGAGGATACACCGAATCGGAAGGTATACCTGGGCTCGGGCTTAAGTTCCGAGCTCAGGACTAAACTTATCCATTTTCTTTCAGCTAACGAAGACTCTTTCGCTTGGTCCTATCTTGACATAACAGGGATACCTCCGGAGATCATGACTCGCAAATTGAGCATCGATCCTAAATTTCGGCCGATCAAGCAAAAGAGGAAGCCTCAATCCGAAGTCAAGCAAATATTCATCAAAGATGAGGTAACCAAACTTTTAAATATAGGATCCATTCGGGAAGTTAAATACCCAGAATGGTTAGCAAATGTAGTTGTAGTTCCTAAGAAGGGAAATAAGTTAAGAATATGCATAGATTACAAAGATTTAAACAAGGCGTGCCCTAAAGATTCTTTTCCCTTATCTAACATCGATCGCATGATCGATGCCACTGCTGGCCACGAGACCCTTAGTTTTCTCGACGCCTACTTCGGCTATAACCAGATACGAATGGACAAGGATGATCAAGAAAAGACATCCTTCGTCACTAAGTATGGTACATACTGCTATAACGTGATGCCATTCGGGTTAAAGAATGCGGGGGCTACTTATCAACGCCTAGTAAACAAAATGTTCGAAAAACAGTTAGGAAAAATAATGGAAGTTTACATTAACGATATGTTAGTTAAGTCCCTGTGAGCAGAGGACCATTTTAGTCATTTGCAGGAAACATTCGATGTACTGAAACGGTACAACATGAAGTTAAACCCGGAAAGTGTGCATTTGGAGTGGGTTCGGGAAAATTCCTCGGTTTCATGGTTTCGAATCGGGTAATAGAAATTAACCCCGAGAAGATCAAAGTCATCAAAGACATTACAATTGTAGACAGTGTAAAGGCTGTACAAAAGCTGACAGGTCGGATAGCTGCTTTAGGCCGGTTCATTTCGAGGTCTTCAGATAGAAGTCATCGGTTTTTCAACTTGCTGAAAAAGAAGAACGATTTCTCGTGGAGTCCGGAATGTCAGCGCGCGTTAGAAGAACTTAAATGGTATCTCTCTAGCCCACCTTTGCTGCACACGCCAAAAACAGGTGAGCAACTATACCTCTACCTTGCCGTTTCGGAAGTAGCAGTGAGTGGGGTCCTGGTCCGAGAAGAACAAGGTACACAGTTTCCTATTTATTACGTCAGTAGACCCTAGGTGAAGCCGAAACTAGATACCCACATTTAGAAAAATTAGCACTCGCTTTATTGAACGCCTCTAGGAAGCTAAAACCCTACTTCCAGTGCCATCCTATATGTGTAGTAACAACTTATCCCCTGAGAAATATAATACATAAGCCCGAGCTATCCGGCCGATTGGCCAAATGGGCCATCGAAATAAGCGGTTACGGTATCGAATATCGGCCCCGAACCTCGATCAAATCTCAAGTATTGGCAGATTTCGTCGCTGATTTTGCTCTGTCACTAATACCCGAGGTCGAAAGGGAATTAATGAACAAATCGGGTACTCCTTCGGGAGTGTAGACCCTGTTCACAGACGGTGCCTCGAATTCGAAAGGATCGGGACTTGGTATAGTATTAAAGCCCCCAACCGGAAACACTATTCGACAGTCTATCAAGACTGTAAAATTGACTAACAACGAAGCGGAGTATGAAGCTATGATTGCAGGTTTAGAGCTAGCCAAAAGCCTGGGAGCAGAGATAATTGAAGCCAAATGCGATTCCCTCCTCGTGGTCAACCAAGTAAACAGGACTTTCGAAGTCAGAGAAGGGCGAATGCAGAGGTATTTGGACAAGCTTCAAGTCACGTTGCACAGGTTTAAAGAATAGACTCTACAGGACATACCTCGAGAACAAAACAGTGAGGCTGACGCCCTCGCCAGCCTAGGATCATCGGTCGAAGATGAGGAAATTGAGTCCGAAAAGGTCGTACAACTCTTGAGGTCGGTGGTGGAGGAAGGCCATGCCGAAATTAATTCGACAAGCTTGACCTGGGATTGGAAGAACAAGTATATAGAATATCTCAGCTCAGGTAAACTCCCTTCGGATCCCAAAGAATCGAGGGCATTACGCACAAAGGCAGCCCGGTTCTGTTTATCCGATGATCGGACCCTATTTAGAAGGACATTCGGAGGCCCCCTCGCAATATGCCTTGGACCAGGAGATACCGAGTATATTTTAAGAGAAATACACGAAGGCTCATGTGGGAATCACTCCGGTTTCGAATCCTTGGTTCGAAAAATAATTCGAGCCGGCTACTATTGGGTCGATATGGAGAAAGATGCAAAGGAGTTCGTTCGCAAGTGCAACGAGTGCCAAAGGCACGCACCATTGATCCACTAGCCCGGAGAGACACTACATTCGGTCCTATCGCCATGGCCATTCATGAAATGGGGAATGGACATCGTTGGCCCTCTCCCTTGTTCGCCAGGTAAAGCCCAATTTATTCTTTTTATGACTGACCACTTTTCCAAATGGGTTGAAGCGCAGGCTTACGAAAAAGTTGGAGAAAAGGAAGTGATCGACTTCATCTGGGACCATATCATATGTCGATTTGGGATGCCATTGGAGATCGTGTGCGATAACGGCAAGCAGTTCATCGGCAGTAAAGTGACAAAGTTCTTCGAAGACAACAGGATCAAGAGGATCTTATCGACGCCCTATCACACCAGCGACAATGGACAAGCTGAGTTGACCAACAAAACCATAATTTGAAACTTGAAGAAAAAGATAACCGACGCAAAGGGAAAATGGAGAGAAATACTGCCCGAGGTTCTATGGGCTTACCGCACAACCGAGAAAACCAGCACCGGGGCCACTCCTTTCTCTTTAGTATACGGTGCTGAGGCATTAATACCAGTCGAGGTAGGCGAACCGAGTATCAGGTTCCGATGCGCAACCGAAGATTCAAATCGAGAAGCTATGAACATCAATTTAGAGTTATTGGACAAAAGAAGGGAAGCAGCCCTTGTTCGAATGGCGGCCCAAAAACAAAAGATCGAAAGGTATTATAACTGGAGAGCCCATCTTCGACACTTCAACATCGGAGACCTAGTGCTCAGAAGAATCACACCCAATACTCGAAATCCGAATGAAGGAAAGTTGGGACCAAACTGGGAATGACCCTATACCATCTTGAAGGTCACCGGAAAGGGATCTTATAAGCTCGGAACCATGGAGGGCAAAAAGCTGCCAAACAATTGGAACGTAAGTCACCTAAAGCGATACTATTGTTGAGGTATGAAATTTCACTTTTTTCGATTGTTTGTTTTACTAACGTCTGCAGGTATTGGATGAGGCAACGTTGAACCAGGAAGCACAGGACATTAGGGCTGAAAGCACGCGTTGCACTCTTTTTCCCTTCGACAGATTTTGTCCCGAATTGGGTTTTACGACAAGGTTTTTAATGAGGCAACCAGTAATCGTGCTAACTTAGATCGGTCACTCATCGAAGACAATAATATTCGGTGCACAACTTCGGTCGACCATGAATATTAGATGATTGCTTATCTACTTCGATTCATTGTTTAGCCACTTCAATTCGGGGGAACTTCTCATAGATCGTTAGGAATCAACGTAAACGGTCGAAAGTACCATGCCAGAGTAGACTGATCTACCCCCCAAGCAAATTGTACAAGCACCTAAATGCTAATAAAAGCTTTTCGGCATCAATATCTTGTCTCCGAGCCCAAGGGCCCCTTCAAATTTTATTACATGATTAGAAATTAACATTGCTCAGAACTTCACACAAAAATCGAAGGGAAGTAAGACCTATTAAGGCAAATCCCAACTTATAAAAGGCTAAGGCTGAACTAAGTAAAATTCGAAGAGGGGTAATACCGGTAAAGGCAAACCCCAATTTCTTAAAAGGACAAGGCCTTATCGAGTTAATGAAACTCGAAGGGAAATAAGACCTATTGAGGCAAATCCCAATTTATGAAAGGCTAAGGCCAAATCAAGTTAGACTCGAGGAGAATTGAAGTCTGTTAAGGCAGAACTCCGATTTCTTAATGGGTCAAGGCCACGTCGAATCAATAAGACCTATAAGGCAAACCTCGGCCGAGAAAGGGGAAAATCTACTGAGAAATAAGCTAAGTCTTAACTAAGTCTTAAGGGCGGAAAATTCGACTAATTGAATTATCAGAGAGTCAGAATAGAGCAAACGAGAAAGGGAGATAAAAGAAAATCTTTTATATATAAAAAAGCAAAGTATGTTACAAAAAGTGAGAATCCTAAAAAGACATATTATACAACAGATGGCATCAATCAGAATTCTTGGAGTCTTCTTCTTCTTCTTCTTCTTCTTCTGGGAAGGCCCACTTTCTAGCATCAGCTTCGATCTTTGCTGCATCATCAACCTCGATGGACAAATTGAAGCCTCGAGCTTGTAACTCTTCGAGAATAGAAAGGCGGGTTTGGCACTTGTCATACTCGACCATATTCTTTGATTGCTCTTGGCAGCCTCGGCATCGGCCCTGTATTGAGCTATTAGATCATCGGCATCAGCTTTGGACGTGGAAACCTCGGACTTTGCCGACTGTAGCTCGTTGACCAAAATATCATGATCCGAGGTAAGCGTCTCGACTTGAGATTGAAGTGTATCTGTGCTCTTAGTTAGAGTCCCAATTTTCTCTTGTGCCTCCGAGACTTGCTCTTCCAAAGAAACCACTCGAGCTAGCAGGGCTTCCTTTTCCGAGGTCAGCAGATCGGTCTTAGCTCTCCATTCGTCATTTTGTGTTTTGACCTCGCGCAATGCGGATCGGTATTGATTCAATCGATCAAGATGCTGCCCCATTTGGTCGAGGTGTTTTGGCATTCTCCTTGAGCATAAGGTCTAGCTCGAGCCGAAGGGCCGACATCTCCCCCTCGAGTCGCTGATGACGTGCCTTTTCTTCCCTTAGCCGAAGAAAAGCCTCATGATGAAGCACCAAAGACTACGAATATGAAAGGAAATAAAACAGTCAGTACAGATTGAAAAATAACAAACACCAAACAAAGCCTGTAAGAAGTTTTACCTTATTTGATGCCTGTTGAGCTTCATTGAAGAAGCAGGCTTCATCCACCTCATCCATTGCAGCCTGATCTTCCTTGCTCACCAGACACCGAAGATAGCTAGCCACGCCCACGGGCGCGGCAAGAGCCCTAACGTCTTCAGGAATGGCAAACTTTATTATCCTCTTTCGATCAGGGTGGAACTCGGAGCAGGAAATCTATCGACCAACTTGGGACCAAAAGATGCCCTGCTCATCTCGGCGGAGGGACTCTTCCTCGGCACTTCGAGCCCAAAGGTGTCGGCCGATGGCACACCGTCGAAGAAGTCTTCAAAGGGTCCTTCCGATACATGGTCTTTACTCGGCGAATGTGCCCTTGCAGCTCGGGCTTCATTAAAGGTTGCCTCCGAGAAAGAAGGGGAGTCCATTGCTTCTGGGAGACCCGAGGTTCCCTGCGCTGTCTCCCCTGCATCGGCGGAAGCCCCGGTTCTCGCCCCTGCATCGGTGTCCTCTACTCGATGAATACGAGCTTCATCGGTCCTCGGTTCATGGACTGCCCGAGATGGCTCATTGCTTGAATTCTCGAGGCCCCTATCTTCCTCGGAATCATCACTCAACCGGATAGCCAAGTCGGCAATCCTGGGCTTACGAGCTATGCTCTTCTTCTTAACTCTTCTTCTCTCGGGCTCAGAAGAACCGAGGGCTTCTTTTCTTTTTTTCTCCCCTTCCTGCTCCGAGATAGGGGGAGGGCGGGGAACCTCTCTACCGGGGGACTTTGGCCTCAATTCAGCGTCCTTCGATAGACCTGCAAAGGAAAGAGGAAGTGAATTAGTAGCAGCACCGATCGCACAAAGCATGAAATATAAGTGTTATCGGTCTCACCATATTTTTGGCCTCCCATAGGCCTTTCGATATCTCACACAAGGCGCGCTCTGAGTAGGTCCTTTGAGCTACCATCTTCCGGACCCACTCTTCCAAATGCTGAATCGCAGTCGGCATTTGAGAAACAGCTACATATTACAAAACATATTAGTGAGATAACAAAGGGAAAACAACAAACAAATTAGGAGAGGAAAATGATTCTTACGGTTCATGTTCCACTTTTCAGGGAACGACATGTCTTCTGGAGGGATTAGGTCCGACGTACTTATTCGAACAAATCGGCTCATCCAGCCCTGATCTTTGTCCTCATCAATGCTTGAAAATGGGGCTTTGCTTGCCCGGCGAGCAAGTTTTATTAGTCCTCCTCGGAAGACTCGGGGACTGTATAATCGCAGCAGATGATCGAAGGTGAAAGGATGCCCATCCACCTTGCTCATAAAAAAACGGAAGAGATGAATTATTCGCCAAACGGAGGGGTGAATTTGACCCAACGTAACATTGTATCTTTTGCAAAAGGCGACAATGATGGGGTCCAAAGGTTCCAACGTGAAAGGGTAAGTGTAAACACTCAAATAGCCCTCCACGTGGGTAGTAATCGACTCGTCCGGTGAGGGGACTACCATATCTTTACCAACCCAGTTATATTCTACTTTCACCCTATCAATGGTTTTGCTCGTGATTGAACTAATATATCTGACGACCGGTTCACCCCGGCCGGGTACGGAGGAAGCCTTCTCCACCTTAAAATCGGAGCTGATTGAGCATCCGACCGGTATGAACGCTTTTAGAGGAGGCTCTGTCGAAGTTTCCTCAGCAACGACAGGCTCGACCTCTTCAGTGGGTTGAGAGGAAGAGGGCTGTTGCTTTTGAGGAACAGACTTAGATGTCTTTGCCATTGGAATTAAAGAGACGGAAAACAAGTAGATGTAAGCGTAGAAAGAGAGGTCACTTGAAGAACAGAGCTTAGAGAACTTGGACAATATGGCGCTCAAACAACGTAAACTTGAAAAATTAAGAATGAGAGGGCTATTTATACTTTTCAAAAGCGGCGGTACGAAACCCAAAATGGGAAAGCATTAATTGGTGCTTGCAGGAATTGCAGAGTTTGTCGCCAGTTGGTACATGAAAAGACCTTTTTGATACTGGCCACGTGCGTCATCATGCTGCCGTCATTTATCAACAAGACATTTTGTATTATCTGATTTGACGCTTCGAATTTCGTGTCGCTCACCATAAGTGTGTCTCCACTTAACCTAATTTTAAAAGCGGCGGCTCATATCGTTTCTTGTCATTACTCTCCAAAAAACGAGGGGACTATCTGTATGGGGTCGAACCCGATCGCTGGCATAAGAAGTACCAGTTTTGGGATTTGACGACCAGCGTCGATTGAAGTTGCCAACCCGGAGGTCGAGACCGGAACATCGAGAAGAGAGGTCGAGACCGTAATATCGAGTATAAGAAGCCCGAGACCAGATGTCATCAGAACGAAGCTTGAAGCCAAGGCGCACGAGGTGAGATCGTCGAGGCCGATCAGGATAAAACATCCCATGGTAAAGATATCAGATTTGCGCAACTGAAGGACCGGAAATCTTATGATATACAAACATCTCGGCGAAAATCACGGCTCAAATCAATAAAGACGTTGAATCCATTAATTCTAGGAATATCTTACCTTGTAAATGAGATTTTTACCTTATATAGAATTCTTCACCTCCCTATATAAACAGTCAGCCCCATCTGTAAGACGGACACAATATACAATCAATATACAAAAGCTATAATCTACTTTGCTCGTTTACCTGCTTCATATTTTATTCCAAAAGGCTTCTAAACAGGAAGATTACTCAATATTGGTGGTTTGCTTTTTCCTTATTCACTAATTTAATCTCTATTTCTGTTTATTCTTTAATTGTATTAAATCAGGTCACATATCCTTAAAATCACATATAAATTTAATTATTACTCGTAATCAAGGGTAAACAAAATCTTTATTCAAGATTAGTGTATAAGAAAATTTTGGGTAACACAATTGCATATAGAATATTACACAAAATAGATACATAGTTCTACATATACACAATGATTAGAATAGTTTTATTATATTTCCAAATCAAAAAATTACTCATAAACAGAGAACGTACTAGTTCTTTTTAGCAGAAAGACGGATTAAAGGCGGTTGGAATTACTGGTGATTATTGTATTGGATAGTATTATGTTGTTTTTGAAGTACATGTAGCGTTGTCCTAGTCTCCCTAAGAGCAATTTATGGGTGGACTCTATTTCCTACACCTACCTTAACAGAAATTCGTCGTTGAGTTAGCAGTGGTTGGAAGCAGGCTCATGGCACCAACATCTGTGAGATGGGCTAGAATCCCGATTTCTCTTTGAATTTTCTTTGAAATTAATTGCTGATCATGTTTTGAGAGGCAATTGGAGTTTGAAAAAGCATAAATTTGATCTTCAATGGTGGTCTCTAGCAGTGGGTTTCTGTTCCAAGAAAAGAGAAGGTAAATCATGTGTGAATCAGACTTGTAGGGGTTCCCCTTCAATTGTTGTCTCACAATGTTTTTAAAGAAGTTGTAGATTATTGCGGTGGCTGGATATAAACTCAAAAAGAAAAGAAACTTAAAAATCACCTGAAGTTCTAGCATATTGGAATGGAGAAGGTAACCTTCTAGTCATAAAGAGGGATTGAGGATTGTTCCAACTTACATTTCATGGACAATCTCGAAAAAAAGAAACTAGAGATGCTTTGAAGATAAATCCAGTAATATTCAGAAGTTAAGTGTTCAGTCCTTTTCTATTTTTGGTGTAAAGGGAAATACTTAGAAGATCACGAATCAATTTTTGATGTTTTAAACTCCTTGTGGAAGACTGAGGAGTAGGAGTGTCTATTGTTACATTCAATATTGTAATTATGAGGAACTTTCACAGCTTTTGTGCATTATATATATATATATATATATATATATATATATAT
>MCJB01003047.1:112082-128210 GCA_002018475.1 Nicotiana obtusifolia
ATATATATATATATATATATATATATATATATATATATATATATATATATATATATATATATATATATATATATTTATTTATTTATTTTAATATATAAATATGTTATCTTCTCAAAAAAAATTTGTTTTGCTTCCTTAAAGCAATGATGAATAAGGATACTGCCAGCACCCAAGCTTCTGATTTTCTGCACTGTCGAGGACATCTGCCAAGGAGGAGTTGCCTCTCCTTTGACACTGGACACAAATAACAAAGAATCAAATTCCAAAATCAAATTATGAACTCCAGTTCTGATACACCTGTTCAAGCCAAACAGCAAAGCCTGTGACTTTGACTAGTTATTGGTGCCTCTGCATTGAGGAATTGAGTAGACTATGATGAACTTACCTTCACGGTCTCTAATAATACCTCCACCCCCACAGATATTCTCCTTATAGACACCATCACTATTAAGCTTGTAGAAGTTCACTAGGGGTCTCATTGATCTAACAATTCTACACGCATTTTAATTTTTACCTTGCACATTGGTGATATGCATTATTTTTCTTGCAAGTTTTCAAGACCATCTTCCGTTACATCACCACACGATGGAGCTTTGAGAAATCTAGGAGGCTGATCTTGATATGCTATAAGTTGGGGAACTAGCTGGATATAAATTAAGATAGAAACTTTTCCGTTTGATATTAGCTAATTTTTCCTTTTGCAAGAAGCTTTGAGAAATATGCATTATTGTTTTTTTGGATTCTGGTTATTCATTAATGAGTAGCCAAATTAGATATAATTGATCTTTGCTGACAACTTTCCTACAATTTGCAGATTTTATTGGGTCCATATTTAACATCAAGGGGCAAATGTAGTCCCCCAATTGTCGGAAAATTGAGAAAGATCAATGGCTTTATGCAAGTGGTTGTCGTCCCGTACATGAGTTTAACATGGAGGACTGGGCCCCTGATGAAAACCTATATGATTTGAACTGCTCCGAAATGGTAAAGATTATTCATCTGCCACTTTTCTATCAATGAATGTTCAGTGATCTAGTCACTTGGTTCAATGTACACTATTAAATTTTATTTGTTTGGAATTTCACTGTTTATTAAGAGATTCAGTTAATATGTTTGACCGATGCAAAATGATTGATGATGGTGTTTAGTATATAAATATGTTATAAAAAATTATGTTGTCTGACCATCTTCCTTTTCTTGAAGTGTATAGTTCCCACCCTTACTTGCTTATCCTTGTGTTTATCCTTGACTTGTATAGTCAAGATGTCCAGATTCGACAACCTAAACTTCCTTTAATATTGGTTGGATCTCTTTTCAGCTTAAAAGAAAATTCTAAACAAGAAATTAAAAATCGTGTTTCTTAGAACACTTTTACACAATCAGTATTTGGTCTTCCTTCCAGGAATACTACAAAAGTTAAGGAAAAGAATTGCCTTTAATAAATGTCTGTGCTCGTAGTTAATTTTTGTTACCAAACAACATTAATCAGCATACATGGAATACTGACACAAAGCTCATTTGGTGCTGAAAAGCTTTCTGGGAATTTCCATTCCTTTATTTCCTCTTATTAATAGGATAGATATTCGTGGAAATGTTAAAAAACATCTTTATTGAGATATTTTGGTTTGTCAAGTATCTCAGAACTAAGATATGTGGTGTCATTTCAAGGTCATTTGACTGAACCAAATAGTCATGAATGTATTCCTTACTTCTAAACTTTCATAAAACAACTAATTAAGATAAAAGCTTGAGTTTTCATGTGCTCCACATTTTCGTCCATGTAAATTTGAGATTCAAATTTTCTCTAGGGCATCTACTTTACAATATATTGTCCAGTGGGGGAGGAATTTGATGCCTCTTTGTCTCTAGAAAGGATTGCTTGCTGCAAGTGTTTATATTGTCTAAGAAGTCCTTAAGAGCTGAAAAGCATAGTGGAGTTTGAGAATATTGCATTTGATTGGCTTGTTGTGATGATCTTGAGTGAAGGACTGGAATTTTACATGAGTCATGGTGTTATCTCTATGTGTAGTCTAGATGTTTGAAGCATATATATATATATCTCAGAACTAAGATATGTGGTGTCATTTCAAGGTCATTTGACTGAACCAAACAGTCATGAATGTATTCCTTACTTCTAAACTTTCATAAAACGACTAATTAAGATAAAAGCTTGAGTTTTCATGTGCTCCACATTTTCGTCCATGTAAATTTGAGATTCAAATTTTCTCTAGGGCATCTACTTTACAACATATTGTCCAGTGGGGGAGGAATTTGATGCCTCTTTGTCTCTAAAAAGGGTTGCTTGCTGCAGGTGTTTATATTGTCTAAGAAGTCCTTAAGAGTTGAAAAGCATAGTGGAGTTTGAGAATATTGCATTTGATTGGCTTGTTGTGATGACCTTGAGTGAAGGACTGAAATTTTACATGAGTCATGGTGTTACCTCTATGTGTAGTCTAGATGTTTGAAGCATATATATATATATATATATATAGGAGGGGATTGACAAAAAAAGAATTGAAGGATATCATTTTGGGGGGAAATGGTGGTGGATAAGAGAATTAATATTGTGATGTTTAATGGATTGGTCTTAATAGCCAGGTGTTTGATGGGTAATAGAATAGAGTAGTAATGTGGTTCTTGTTTTATTAGCAGCTAAATATCAGACCAACATGATTAGAATGATGATAAAGGAGGGTGACCCTTGTTTGATGAGGCCAAAAGTAATGTCATCTCGAATTAGTTTTGAAGTTCTTTGATCATTTTATTTCTAGCTCTAGAATGGAGGTTGTGTGTC
The DNA here is from genome assembly GCA_002018475.1 of Nicotiana obtusifolia. Classification (NCBI taxonomy): domain Eukaryota; kingdom Viridiplantae; phylum Streptophyta; class Magnoliopsida; order Solanales; family Solanaceae; genus Nicotiana; species Nicotiana obtusifolia. The sequence goes on from MCJB01003047.1 coordinate 114,877, forward strand.
TCAAAGATGCTTTTTTTCGATAATTTTGTTTCATTTTTATCTTATTACAAATAAGATGCTTATTCTATGTTTGGAACTAATGATTGTTACTTCATTTTCATGTCTTTGATTACTTTTTTTCTTATAAGGTTTGTTGTTAAATTTTCCTTCTCAGTTGCATTTAGTATGCTGTAGGTGTTGGTGATTACACCATTTATTTTACTTCCCCTGCATCTATTTTTGAACCGTTTGTGTGATAAAATATTTCACACACTTGCAGTGAAGGGGATTATTCATATGCATGTAAGATATCTGTGTCTCTAAACAATGTTATTAGTCATTTTGTCAAGCTTCAATATTAAGAGGGTTTTCCCTGCATAGATCACGATCTTCTGGGATAACACATTATATTTTTGCTGATCAATCAGCTGTGTCATCGGTTGCTCACCCATGCCCATATGTTTCCTATGTTCGAATTCCTCCATCATCCTCAAATTCTAGCGGAAGTGTCACTGATGGACCTAATTTCAACCATCACTGGAATATTCCATTTGTTCCTAATGAGATGCCATCTTCTTATGCTTTCCCAGGAGCAGATGTCCATTATCATAGTTGGGAGCATCATTCATCCTTTATCCCTACCACAAGTAGCCGAGTTCGTAATAGTGATCATTTTTCCATTCCTTCTGTTAATCATAGAGCTATCAGAACCAATTATGATATCCCAAGACCATGATCTTTTGTCCAGTCATTCCTTGTCAGTCATGGGTAAGCCATGAATAACAGGTCATTTAGTTAGTAATGCATCTAATACTAAGCGTAGGCTTAATTATATTATGTCCTCATCCAGAATATGCTGGCACTGTCATCCTGTGCAAAGGGGTTTAGTATGGGCCCTTATAATTTGAGAAGAACAAGAAATGATAGGGGCCTAGATAATAGTGACATAAAAGGAGAGACGACTAGAATTCTTGACCAAAAATAAAATAAAGTTAGAGAGACGACTTCAACTTCCTTTTCAATTTTACTACTTTTGATATTTTTTGACAATCAAGACTGACTGACAAGTAATTTTATGGTGCTTTTGGAAAACTTAAATTGAAGAATCCTAGTTTCTTAATTACTTTTACTATTCTCATATTTGTTTTCCGCTTTATTCAAAGTTTCATATTTGGGGAGGGGGTTGCAGGAGGTGGTTGTTTGTGTACCCATATTTTGATTTTAATTTTTCACTGATTGTGAATTTTTGCTGTTAGATCTGGAAGTCCTGTTGCTTCGTCAATGATACCTCCTTATCCTGGAAGTGTAGCTCGGGCCCGCGATCGTGTTCAGGCTCTTCAAGCATATTTTCAGCAACCCAGTAATTCACCTTCTGTTCACACTCCTGGTACACGACGATCTAGCAATCATAGGGGCTTGCCTCGAGTGGGGCCAGTGGCCACATCTTCTGATTTGGCTGGTGGGTTTTACTTCTATCCATCAGGCTCCTCGGTAAGACCTTTTCAAGAAGCTAAAAATCCGGTATCCACCAGATTTCTTGCTTGGGAATAAGAGAACTTCCCTACCTTTCCATTGATTCAGGTTGATCGAGATCCAATTTGGGGGTCATTTCATCAGGTGAGCGTGGATCTGATACTAGTATAAGACCCAACAGTTTCATCTAGAGGCATGGATCTGAGAGGATGCCATCCCTGAATCGATCATAGATATTTTTTGCTATTTGACCAGGAGGTCACGGGTTTAAGCTGTGAAAACAGCCTCTTGTAGAAATGCAGGGTAAGGCTGCATACAATAGACCCTTGTAGTCCAGCCCTTCCCCAGACCCTGCGCATAGCGGGAGCTTAGTGCACCGGGCTGCCCTTTTTTTTTTTATGGAAACTGTCATTACTATGACAGACACCATTGTGTATGAGAAAATGATCTATAATGGCCGGAGTCTGTCAAGCCCGGCAGCTTCAAAACTTTTGTGTGACCCTCAAAATAATTCTCTCCAATGACCATAAGTTTGTGCAATGGACAATGGTATCTTCTTATTCCCCTGTCTGGGGTTATATAATAACATCACAATATTTAGTGCCAAAGTTTGGATGGTTGCCTTTATTTATGAAGTACTAGGTCTGTAGCCTCCTGCTTGCATGTGGCCGATGGGCATTTGGCTTTTATTTTATACTAGACTACTGATGGATCAAACATTGAGCACAAACTAGAGTATCTCTGATCCAATTCCAAAAATTAGATGGACGAGCCTACAATGTCTTACCTTTGCAGAATCAGTTGCCTTCGTATGTTTTCAGCTGTTACTGCTCACTCTACGTTTTGTTGTTGAACTTGCTGGCCAGGACGAATTATGAGTGCCAATCTAGCCCATGTAAATATAATTGGCCAATTTGAGCGGGTTGGGTTGGGTGTGTATTCATTGGTAGGTTACTTTCCACCCACTTCAAGTTAGTCCGTCTAAAATTTTGGACCCAATTTGGACCATAAGAAACCTATCAAAATATAGAGAAAATGAGGTATCTTTAGTTTGGTTGGTTTGATATAGTCAATGATAAATAAAGGGACTTACAAAACTACATAGAAGTAAGCGACTTACCGAACCCCTAGGGTGGCAAATTAGATAAAAAAAGTATTCATCCATATTATCCACTAAAATATGGATTGAATAATTAACTTTTTACCTACCAATACCCATTTACAATGGTACCCATTAAATAGGCATCCTTTAGATATACCTATTTTAGTACCCAACTCTCACATTCTCATATCATGCCACCTTATTCATATTTTTGTTCTTTTTATCCTTTTCTTTCCCCCTCTTTTTCTTTATTTTTAAATTTATTTTTTCTTGTTTTTTGATTTCGTTCACCTTTTTCAATATTATTGCCTTAATGTCCATATATTCTGATATTGTGCGAAATTTGGTTTTTGAAAAAAGATGTTTTTGCGAACATGGTCAACATATTATCGACTCAAATGGCATCAAACTACTTTAAAGTACGTGGTAAGCCTATCACAAAGTCCATATTGATATGCTTCCACTTTCGCTCCGATGTAACCATCTTTTGAGTTAAACTACCTGGTTCAAGTCTTGATACTTCTTCTTCACTTCTTCATCCTCCACCACTAATAGTGTTGCTTCAAGTCATAATGTTTCCACCTAATTGAATGGAATACCAAGAGCTGTGAGCCTTCTCAAGTATCAACTCCCTCAAACCATCAATATTAGGAACACATAATCAAGTCTGAAGTCGCATAACACCATCGTCTCCAATGAAAATCTTCTTGGCACCTCCTCATTGCAATGTGTCCTTAAATACTAGCAAATGAGGATCATCATACCTACGAGCCTTAACGCGCTCATACAAGGACGATTGTGCAACAACACAAGTAAGAACCAGGTTCAAAAATATCTAATCTCACGAATCGTTGGCCAATACCTGAACATTCATAACTACTGGCCTCTTCTCAGCTGAAATGAATGCCAAACTACTCATACTCGTTGCCTTCCTACTCAAGGCATCTACTACTATATCCGCGTTGGATGATACAAGATAGTTATAGCATAATCTTTAAGAAACTCAAATCATCTCAACTATATCAAATTCAAATTCTTCTGTTTGAACAATTGTTAAAGACTACAATGGTTAGTATAGACCTAACGTGACACACCTTACAAGTAATTCCTCCTAATCTTGAATGTACGCATAATAGTTGTCAACTCCAAATTAAGAACTGCATAATTCTTCTCATAAGGCTTCAACTGTCGTGAGTATAAGAAATCACTCTACCATTCTACATCAACATACCACCAGGATCAATGCGTGAAGCAGCATAATACACCATATGTGACCCAGAACCTTTGGACATCACCAACACTAAGGGCGGCCTCAAAGTAGTCTTGAGCTTTTGATAGCTCTTCTCACACTCATTGGACCATCTAAAAGGAAAATCTTTCCGAGTCCACTTAGGTAATGGACATGCAATGGATGAGAATCCCTCAACAAAATGACGATAATAGCCTGCCAAATCCAAGAAACGCTGAATCTAATAGCTGTAGCAGGTCTAGGACAATTCTGAACCACTTCAATCTTATTATGATCAACCTTAATGCAATCACTAGACACTATGTGACCTAAGAATGTAACTGAATCCAACCAAAACTCACACTTATAGAACGTAACATAAAGCTTCTTTTTGTTCAATGTCTGAAATACTATCGTCAAATGATGCTCGTGCTCCTCTTTACTACGAGAGTAAACCAAGATATCATCAACAAACACTATAAAAAAAGAATCCAAATAAGGCTTGAACTCCCTATTCATCAAATCTATGAATATTGCTAGTGCATCAGTCAAACCAAATGACATCGCTAAGAGCTCATAATGAGCATAACGAGACTCCAAAGTTATTTTAGGGATATCCAAAGCTCTAATCTTCACCTAATGATAAACCCATCTCATGTAAATCTTGGAGAATACCTTAGCACCTTGAAGATGATCAAACAAATCATTAATACGAGGAAATGGATACTTGGTCTTGAAGGTAGCCTTATTCAACTTCCTATAATCTATTCACATCCTCATAGTACCATTCTTTTTCTTATTCCTAAATAATACTGGTGCACCTCAAAGGAGAAACACTTGGTGTAATGAATCCCTTATTGAGCAAATTTTGTAACTGCTCATTCAACTCAGCTGGAGTCATTCGGAATGGTGCGATAGATATGAGTTGAGTGCCCGACACCAAGTCATACCAAAATTAATGTCCCTATTCGGTGGTATATCCGATAAATCCATATGAAACACCTCCTGAAAACTCTCTCACCACTGCTACCGAATCCATAAAAGGAACCTCTGCACTAGTATTCGAATGAAAGCCAAGTACACCAAACATCCCTTATCAAGCACACACCGAGCCTTCAAAAATGAGATCACCCTACTCGTAGAATGATCAAGCGACCCTCTCTACTCTAACCTAGGATACCCTAGCATAGCTAAAGTAACAGTCTTGGTGTGATAGTCCAAGATAGCATGATACGAGGATAGCCAATCCATGCCAAGAATCACCTCTAAATCCACCAAATCCAATCATAAGAGATCAATCATCGTGTCATACCCATTAATTGTAACCATAAAAGATCGATAAACCCGATCAACCACAATAGAATTTCTAATAGGCGTGGACATAAACCTGAATATTCAAAGAATTACGAGACATACCCAAATATGATGCAAAATAACATGACACATACAAATTAGTATAACACAAATTAAATAACAGCGGAGCATCTCTATGACTAACCAAAATAATACCTACGATGACCATATCAGATGCTACCGCCTAAAATCTACCAAGAAAAGCATAGCAATAAGACTGCCCTCCATTGGTATGTCCCCTTATATCTAGGATGACCTTTACCTGGCAAATCTCTACCTCTAGCTTGTTGAGCCAATGGTGTAGCAAATGGGGATAAAATCATAGCTCGAGTATTGAACACGCCCAACTATGTCTCCTAAAAGGTCTAGCGATCTTTGCAAATATAATCTGGTTTACAAGTCTGGAGAATAAACCTACTAATCACAACTACTAATCTCACAAGAATTGAAGTAATCAACTTCCAGAAATGTTAAATAATGAGTTGAGTGTTTATTTAACTAAGAGCAAAGTAATTAAAAAGCTATAATTTATAGCTAGCAGAGCAAAGGTTGTAGACAAGATTGGAAAAGGTATAGGATTATGATTTCCCCAGTTGTTGGAATCCTCCCCGCTACGTTTCCTATAAATTTGCCTAAGTATTCTCTAATGATTGTGAGTACTTCGGGTTTCGTAATTCTCTTCCGAGCAACTACCAAAATTAACAAGACGTAGGCCAAGGCATATAGGCGACACTACTCGAGCTTTTGTCCCCCTTACTTGTACTTTTCCTTTGCGGTGTTGTTTCTTTATTAATAAAATTCTATAATTTGCCCAAAAAAAAAATTTACAAGACGTACTCTTCCGAACTATGCTAGCTGGCACTAGTTTACTGCTTACTAAGATCGCACCAAGGTTTCGTTATTCCTAATCCCGCCTTTAAACCCTTCGTATTTATTCCTCATATATGTTAGGAGTGATGTTGTCATGCAACACCTAAATGTGTACCCTTTTCCAAGCATTACACACTAAATAGGCACAGTCAATTGAGGGCCCTTCAATCAACAACAATAATCACGTAGTTGAACAAGTAGAGAAAATCCAATGGCAAACTTATATTAAACGCAACAGAAAATCATCCTCCAAAAGGTTCCATCAAACCCTATATAAGTAATTTATCTACACATAATATTATGTAAACATTACAATACAAAAATTCATAACCAACAATGAAAATAAGAAGAAGAAAGTGAAAAACTTGTAAAAGAATTCTCCGCCTTGATCCTTGTGTGTTCTTGCCTCCAAAAATATTCTCGCTCTTTCAAAAGTGAGTTTAAGGACTATTTATATGGGATAGGATTTTCATAGGGCAAAATAATACAAGCCAAATTCAGAACAACCTTTTTAGGTTAGCTCGTTCACTCTCTTGTGCGCACACGAAAGTGAATGAGCAAAGGTCTTCTCTTTTTTCTTTTCCTTCCAGGTCTCTTATCCACTTCCACGCCTTTTTACCTTAGTTTACTATTTTTTTCAAGATTCCCTCATCTAGCTCATTCACTCTCTCGTGTGCACGCGAGAGTAAACGAGTAAAGTTCTTCTTTTGTCTCATCCCGAATCAACTTCTTTTGCTCACCTGTCTTCCAACTTGCTCTACACACAAGAATGAATTTAATGAGAACAGTTCATTACGAAAGCTCATGTAACCTCCCGCATTCACACAAGTTATAAGATGAAGGTATACTAAAAAATATGCATTTTTAGCAGTTTATCAATACCCCACACTTAAACTCTTACTCATCCTTGAGAAACTTTCAAAATTAAGCACAATGGCAAGAAACACATTTCAACAAAAATTACTCAAGCATCAGACTATGACAATGGTTTATACCCACACTTAGAACTCAACATAAGAAATATTGACATCTTTCTTCAAATTAGACCGATGCCAAGACTATTTAAAATATTTGTGCGACTTCTTCTAACATCCTAAATTTGTAATATGATTCCGATACATTCCCTACTATGACTCACTTCTCGTGTCAACTCAAAGTGCCCTCACTTTATCAGTCCTTTGCCAATCAAGTGCCCTCACCACAAATCAAAGAGAAAAGTTAATCCACTCAAATATGCATTCAAGTATAATTTAAGGACTTACAAATAGAAAGAATTCGCTCATTCTGTCATAGAAATTCATGTGCATCCCGAGATCGTCCCATAGGCTTGCCCGTAGTGTTTGTCTCTACTAATCTAAGCTTGCGAAGTGTAGAATCAACTAGGTCCTTATGGGTTGTAATGTGGGCTAAGGGATGCGTAGGATATATTTGGATATTGTGGCTAACCCTCCTAAGCATTTTAATACACCACAATTAACTTTCAAATACACACTCTTCACGACCAATTCAAACAATGCCACAAAACCATATACAATTTGGCCCTTCTTCTTTAAGTAAAAGTATGCATTCACTAGCCCCGATGAATAAGAAATAACTATAGATACGAAGTCAAGGGGCTACTATCCAAAGGCAAGAGGATATTATTGGTACCTTGGAGGCTCAAGTGGCTCAATTGGTTGAAGTATTTAATGCTCAACAAGCTAATATTGTGGAAAGTAGCCAAAAAGAGCGTGAATTAGATGCAGAAATTGAGGTGTTAATGGAGGAGGTCAGAGTAGAATACAAATAATCTATCCAACTAAAATTTGAGGATACCGATATTATAGAAGTGATATTAGAGTCAACCAAGGCCATTGAGGATACATATTTTGTTGACTCTAGTGTCATTGGTATTGAGTATGTTGACAAGCCTGAAGTTCATATATTTGAGCGTATTGGTCCTCATTCTAAGCATTTTTCCACATTATGTTTGGATGATGATATGGAAATAGAGTCATTAGAGCCAATTGAGGAGTCAAAGAATGAGGAACAAGGTGCCTACTTGCTGGAATTTTTCTTGCTAGAAAGTCAAGATTACCTACATCATGTAAAAGTTAAGAAGCGTAGAATATTCTATTATTTTCTTGGGCCAGTTAGATATGTTCCACCACCCCTGGAGCATAACGGAAAAGTTGAAGCAAAACTTGAGGTTCAATTCATAAGCTCGAAGTGGAAGCAGAAAGTGGTTCACGTCATGCCGCGACGTTAAATGAGGCGAGTGTTGGGAGGCAACCCAATTTTACTTCTTTTTATTTTATTTTAATATTCTTTAATTATTTTTAATTGTGTTTTTTGTTTGTATTATTTTTAGTTTTGTAGAAGTGGGAGAATAAGAAGCAAAGCCAGTGAAAGAACGCAAAAGAAAGCAAGATGGCTGGAACTAATTGTAGGGTGCCCGCACAAATGACCATGTCGGGGAGAAGTCTGAGTACACCATGAGTTACTAATGCTTCAGCCTTTGTCCTATTAAGGAGTTTTTCTTACCCTCTTGTTATTTATGATGTGCCTTTGGGACAATGCACAATTTTAAGTGTGGGGTAGGAGAAGACTGTCTGGATGATTTCTTATGCTATTTTATGTATGTTAAAAAAATTGTGTGAATGCGGGAGGTTACATGTGTTTTATAGTGAATTATTCTCATTACGTCCATTCTTATGTGTAGGAGCAAGTTGGAAGAAAGGCGAGCAAAAGAAGTCGATTCATGACCAAGAGACAAAAGAAGAACTTTGCTCCTTTACTCTCACGTGCACACAAGAGGGTGAACGAGCTAGCTAAGGGGAGCTTGAACAAAACAGTGGATTAAGTAAAAAAGACATGGAAGTGAACGAGAGACCTAGAAGCAAAAGAAAAAGAGAATAACTTCGCTCGTTCACTCTCGTGTGCGCACGAGAGAGTGAACGTGCTAACCTGAAAAGGCTATTTCAAATTTGGCTTGTATTATTTCGCCTCATGCAAACCCTATCCCATATAAATAGTCCTTAAATTCACTTTTGAGGGAGATTTATTTTGGAGGCAAGAACATACAATGAGCAAGGCGGAGAATTCTTCTACAAGTTTTTCACTTTCTTCTTCCTATCTTCATGGTTGGTTATAAATTCTAGTATTTTAGTTTTACATACTATTATGAGTAGATAATTTCTTATCTAGAGTTTTGATGGAACCTTTTGTGGGATGAATTTTTAATACGTTTTAATATATTTAGCCTTTGGGTTTCTCTGCTTCTTTAACTACGTTCTTATTTAAGTCAAACAAAGAGCTCACATTTGACTGTGCCTATTTATTATGTATTGCTTGGGAAAGGGTACATATTTAGGTGGTTGTTGAACAAAGTCACTCATAACATATGTGAGGAATCAATACATCGGGTTTAAAAGTGGGTTTAGGAATAAGAAAGCCTTAATGTGGTCATAGTGAGCGGTAAGATAGTGTCAACTAGCGTAGTTCGGGAGAATATGTCTAGTAAATTATTATAGTTTCTTGGAAGAGAATTACAACACATTGAGTGCTCATGATCAGTAGAGAATACTTCCGCAGAATTATAGGAGACGTAGCAAGAAGAATTCCGACAATTGGTAAAATCATAACTCTAGACCTCCTTAATCTTGTCTCCAACTTTATCCTCATTAGTTGATAATTTTACTGCTTTCTAGTATTTATTATTTTGTTAGTTAAAAATAAAAATCTCAATATTTATAATTTAGAAACATGTTCAAACTTTTCTTATTAGTGATAGCAAACAATTGTAGCTAAACATTAGATCTCTTTGGGATTCGACTCCGGACTTTTAGAGCGGATTATATTTGCAGTGACCGCTTATCCTTTTCAGGACTAGAGTTGGACACGATAATAGGCACCATTAATTGAGAGCTCTTGAATTAACTAAGAGAAGAACATGGTTGAACAAATATAGAAATTCAAAGACTCAATTATATCAAAACGTATCAAGAATTTATCCTACAAAATATTCCATGAAAACCCTAGATAACAAAATTAGCTACTCATAGAAGAATGTAAAACTCCAATACTAGAATTCATAACCAACATCGGAAATAGGAAGAAGAAAGTGAAAAACTCGTAGAAGAATTCTCCGCCTTGATCCTTGTGTGTTCTTGCCTCCCGAATAAATCTCCCTCTTTCAAAAGTGAGTTTAACTATTTATATGCGATAGGGTTTGCATGGGGCGAAATAATACTAGCCAAATTCGAAATATCCTTTTCCGGTTAGCTTCTTCACTCTCTCATGCGCATGCGAGAGTGAATGAACGAAGTTCTTCTCTCTTTTTCTTTTCCTTCCAGGTCTCTCATGCACTTCCATACCTTTTTACCTTAGTTCACTATTTTGTTCAAGCTTCACTCGGCTAGCTGTTTACTCTCTCGTGTGTACGCGAGAGTGAACGAGCAAAGTTCTTTTTTTGTTTCTTGGTCCCGAATCAACTTTTTTTGCTCAACTTTCGACCAAGTTACTCCTACACACAAGAATGTACTTAACGAGCATAATTTACTACAAAAGCTCATGTAACCTCCCGTATTCACACAAGTTATAAGATGAAGGTACACTCGGAAATATGCATTTTTAGCCATTTATCAAGCACCCTGCTGAGACGAAATACTCTGTGATCTAGGGAAATCCCTTCTCATATGCCTCAAATCTCTACACTCACCGGGATCTCTCCTCTAACAAGGGGATGCTGGGACTAAATCTTCCCTTGACGAGCAAAATGACCAATAGAAGAATCATAAGCTGGAGGCACATTATAGGATGCCTGTATCGAATGAGTATCGTGAGAACCATGACTCACTGGAGCACCATAAAAAGTTTGAAGTGTGGACTAAACTGGCCTACTAGAATCTCCTCTACCATAATGACCATTGCCTCCCGATGAGGCGCCACCAAATCTTTCAATACCGCGAGGCTTCTTCTCCTCAAGCTCCTCCCTCTCCTACCTACGAATGTACTCCATCTCCCTAGTTATCTCCACAACCTGAGCAAAGGTAGTACCTATCTCGATCTCTCGTGCTATCAAAATCGAATACCAAAATAGAGACCCTCAATAAACCTTTTCACCTTCTCTATCTCGATGGGAATCAAGAAAGTTGCATAGCAAGTTAACTGAGTAAACCTCTCTCATACTCAGTAACTGACATGTCCTCCTAGCGCAAATGCTCAAACTGGTTGCGCAACTCATCTCTCCTGGTGAATGGAATGAATTTCTCCAAAAAAAGAGAGATAAATATTAAGTCCAAGTGAGAGAAAATGACACTACTGGCCTACCCCACTTATAAGTCTGTCACCACCGCCTGGTTGGCCCTCTCAACTAAACAGTAGTGAAATCAACACCATTGGACTCCGCAAGGCCCAAATTACGCAAAATCTCATGGCACATATCTAAGAAGTCCTAAGCATCAGCTGTGGAATCACTATCAACATGTGGAGATCTAACTTCTAGAACAGATCCACCATCTTCTGCTCCTCAACAGATATAGCAAGAACCTCTAGTAGAACTGCAATAATAGGCTAAACTACCCCAACTAGTGGAACTGGTGATACTCCAGGAGTCTGAAACATAGTAGTGACCTACTTTGGGTGGTAAGTTTCTGGGGTTTGGGCTCCCTCTCTAGCTCGAGAAGTAACTGGGACCGAAGGAATCATCCTTTCTTGTTCCAAACCCTCAAATTAACTCAAATCCATACCATAGTCTACTGAAGCACTTGAGTAGCAATAAAACCCTCAGGAAGCCATGCTGGATCTGGTGGAATAATCGGATCTAGGACCCGATCCACTGCTAGAGCTGCATATGGATCCTTTAAAATAGCTCTACTACGACCATGAGCAGCTGCATGTTCTCCATCTTTTGTAGGTTCTATCGTACGTGCCCTGGCCTGAGCTCCAACTGTTTAAACAAACCTTGTATCTCCCAGCTCCAGCTTGGGATATCGGCTCTGTAATGACTCGGCCAACCGTTTTATGTATTTGAGACCTGTTTCCCTATTTGTTGCTCCCCGTATGTGTATTTCTCATTATGTGACTAGCGAGAATGGTCTGTTTGGTTTAGGGGAGGTTTTGAAGTGAATCGAAACACTTAATTCCATGGTTGGAAGCTTAAGTTATTAGAGTTAACCAAGGTTTGACTTTTGTGCAAACGATGTAGGAATGATGTTTTGATGGTTCTAATAGGTTCATATGGTGATTTTGGACTTAGGCGTATGTATGGATTTGGAGGTTCCTAGGTTGGTTTGGCTCTAATAGTCGAAAGTTAGAAATTTAGGTTTGGAAAGTTCATAGATTTGACCAGGAGTTGACTTTGAGGCTATCCGGGTCAGATTATTTTTCCGGGACTTGGAACATGGTTGTTATGTCATTTGTGACTTTATGTGCAAAATTTAGGATCATTCCGAGTTGGTTAATGTGGTTCGGCATGCATTTTGAAAGCTGGAAATTGATCAGTTCATTAGGCTTGAATCGAGGTATGATTTATAGTTTTGATGTTATTTTTTGTTGTTTGAGACCTCTAGCAGGTAGATGTTATGTTTTGGGACTGGTTGGTGTGATTGGACCGGGTCCCGAGGGGTTCGGGTGAGTTTCGGACCATTTGAGGTTGAATTGGAAGTTCTGGTCTAGTGTTTTAGCACCTGCGAGTTTTGGTCTGCAGGTGCGAATCCATAGATGCGGGCGAGGGATCAGAGATGCGAAGGAAGGGGGATGTAACGACCCGATGTGTCGTAGAAACACGTGGTAGTAAATCATATAGATTTGGCTTGTTTAATGTGCAAATCCTTCCTCGTGATTATGCAATCTTATTATTTTTCTTTTGCAGTAAATAAGGTATAAGAACCCAAGGGTAGGGAAAAGAATTCAAAAGATAAGAGAAAAAGGGCAAAAGGTGTCGCAAAGTCCACTATGCAATCGCATATGTACAAATGCGAGTCGCATAGTTGGCATCCTTCGTCGCATAGTGAAGCAGAGATTCTTGTCGAAAATGCGACGAGAATACGGATCGCATTTCAGATATGCGAACCGCATATCTCGCACAGGCATCGCATAGTGAAACAGAAAAACTGGGCAAATCGTTCGTCGAAAATGCGACGAGAAATGCGATCGCATTTCAGGAATGCGAACCGCAGATTTGACGGTAGGATCGCAGAGTGAGACAGAGCTTTGGGTCAAACCTTGTGTCAGAAATGCGGCCCAAATGCGGACCGCATATGTATTCTGCGACCAGAATGCGATCGCATTCTGGCATCTGACCACTTATTTTCATTCCGATTTTTTAACCCACTATAAATAGAAACC
>MCJB01003047.1:137475-297782 GCA_002018475.1 Nicotiana obtusifolia
ATTGATGTATGTGGGAGCGGGTGGCACGCCTGTCACAAGAGGTTACTGTAAGTGGGAACGGGTTGCACGCCTGTAACAAGAGGTTACGGGAGGTGAAGGTGGCTTGTATTTCATCTCATTGTGTTAAAGGCTAAATTGCAGTTTTCCTTCTTAATCGTTGATGATTCGTTTTGCTTTATTTGTTTGTATTGCAATGTATGTTTTCTTTTCCCCATTTAAATTGTTTATGTATTTCTAGTTTTCTGCTGTAGATACATATATGTTTATAATTAAACAGGTTTATCTGAAGTCTGGTCCTAGCCTCGTCACTACCTCGCCGGGGTTAGGCCAGGCACTTACCAGCACATGGGGTCAGTTGTGCTGATACTACACTCTGCACTCTTTTGTGCAGATCCCAGTGCCGCAGGCTTCGGACAGTAGAAAGCTTCCAGCGTTGTGATTATCAGGCGACCCAAGGTAGTACTGCATACGTTCGCAGATCTTGGCGTCCCCTGTCCCTTTTCTTTACCTGTTTCTTCCACGTAGATTGGAGGCAGTATTTTGTTATTTCTTCCAAAACCTTGTTTGTAGTACTCTTAGACAGTCTGTGAAACTGTGACACCAGATCTTGGGTAGTCTGTAACAGAGATTTTATTTGAAATATTCTATGCATTTCGCTCGTTAAATTGTGTTGTTTATTTATGGTTTGTTTTAGTTGAATTGATTTCGAAGGAAAACGTGGTAAATAATTCGGTTGATTGGCTTGCCTAGCTTTCACTAGTAGACGCCATCACGACTCCCGAAGGTGGGAAATCCGGGTCGTGACAGGGGAAAGCAGCAATTCCGCAGGTGCAATGGTCCTTGAGCAAATGCGAGTGCGCAGGTGCACTACTTTCCTGCAGAAGCAGCTTCATAGAAGCGAATTTATGTCTACAGAAGCGAAGGGTTGGAGGCTTAAGTGGTTTCTGCATCTGCGAGGATATTTCTGCAGATGAGATGTTGCACAAGTGACAGATTGAATGCAGAAGCGATAATCGCTAGGCAGAATACTTATAATCGAGGGTTTGACTTATTTTTATCACATTTTGAGATTGGGAGCTCGGATTGGAGCGATTTTTGAGGCAATTTTTACCACTTCATGATTTCATCTTTTATTTTGGCTTTTAGTTGATGAAATCTAAGGGAGAAAATTAGAGTTTTGTGGGAAATTTTGGAGAATGAATGATTTAATGGAGTTTGAACCCTGATTCAAAGTCAAATTTGGATGAAACTTGTATATTTGGACTCGTATTTAAGTGGGTAATCGAGATTTCTGACTTTTGTAGGGTTCTGGGTTGCGAGTCCGAGTTGAATTTTTGGTTGACTTTTAGCAATTTGATAAAGATTGGAGTTTTTTTTACTTGAAATCGACATATATAGCCATGTTTGATGTTATTGAGTTATTTTTGGCTAGATTTGAGCCGTTTGGAGTCCAATTCACGTTAGAAGGGATTTTTGGAGTATTGTTCACGTGCTTTAAAGTAAGTAACTCTTCTAAACTTGGTTTGAGGATAACTCCCTAGGCTAAGATATATGAGATATGTTGGGGGGTGATGCACATGCTAGGTGATGGGCGTATGTGCGTATGTTATGCATGATCCGGGTAGATCTTAGGATATTATGTATCTTGTTTTGCTATGCCCTGTTATTTCTGTGTTTTCTAATTTTGTATGACTACTTGAGCTATTATCCATGTTAGAAATCATGTCTAGGCTATGCACTTATCTGTTTGAGACATAATAGGGCTATTCTTGCTATATTGAGATGTTTTCCTTAATTGTAGTCGTACTCTCAATCATGGTGCTATATCTGCGTATTATATCACTATTTGAGTGCACTCTTTATATGCTATCTCACATGCTATTAATGCCCTTATATGTGTGACACGATTTGAGCTGAGTACTGTGAGATGTGAACATTTGGGACTTGAGTGGTTGATAACTGATCTTGGGCCATATAGCTGATTTGGTAATGATTATGAGATGATGCATACACCAGGCTTCACATTGGGCTAAGTGGTATCGATTATGAGGTGACACGCGCGCCAAGCCCCATGTTGGGCTATGTGATATTGATTGTTGACTTAGATCCGATCAACTCTTGGGCAAGGACCTTCCCCTCCATAGTCACGTATAAACCATGGGCGCACGCACATGGTCATATAAGTTCTTGGGTGAGGGACTTGTGTCAGGAACCGTACAACGCTGAGTGCTGTGTGTGTGGTGATTGAAGGGCAATTGTGCTAGGCACTTTACATGTGCTGAGATTTGATACACTTGATGATTTAACTGCTATATTGTTGATTCTGGCATGTTTATTTGTTATGCAAGTACCAGGTTGTGATTCTTCCCTCATGTTTATTGGTGCTAGATATCTTTATTTAATTTTTTGGACGTGGAATCACTGTTAAATTGATAAAACCATGTTTAGATGACTTCTATAAAATAATTTATGCCTTAACTGCTATTCTTGAAAAGGATGCCTATTTTTCTGCTATTTGTAGGTCGAAATTAATATTGCATGAGCTACTATTCTTTACGTTATTATTCTATCATTGTTATTATTGGTTATTGGTATTGAATATTGGACACTTGCCAAGCTCGCCACTGTTTTCAACCCAAGGTTAGGCTTGTTACTTATTGAGTACATGGGACGGTTGTACTCATACTACATTTTGCACTTTATGTGTTGATCTAGGTACTGCCGAGTGAGGTGATTTTTAGCAGGTGACACCAGTACCAGTTCTTGGAGATTCGAGGTAGCTGCTGATTCTGTTTGCAAGCTTTGAAGTCCTCTTCTGCTTGTTTATGTTTTCACTATTCTATCTTTCAGACAGTTCTATATTTTTGGATTAAACTCTGTGTATAAATCATGTTGCACTCATGTACTAATTGACACCAGACCATGGGATGGATTTAGTTGTATTATGAATATTGGCTTCGGTTATCTATGATTATTTCGTTGTTGAGACTATTTAATATCGTTATTTGAGTCTATTGCTGCTTATTGACTGATGGCTTACCTAGCAAGCAGTGTTAGGCGCCATGAGCCATGGAAGTTTGGGTCGTAACAGGTTCTTGCTTAGCGGCTGTTGAAGCATTTGTCTTCACCATTTGTAAGAGAATATAGGATTAAAGATTCAAACTTCAAGATGAAACATGGTCGCACGGTAAGAAAGAAAGAAGGCAAGTTTCCTAAATGCCCTTTAGTCTCTTGAATATAAGTATAGATATCTCCACACCAATTCGCAAGACTCTACTTGATATACTTATGACTTAAAGAACCAAAGAACATAAAGCTATAATACCAAATTGTGACAACCCAAAATCCCACCGAGGTCGTCATAGCACCTAACCTATTCCGCTAGGTGAATCGACACACGTAAACAATCATAACAAGATAACAATAAAGACATTCAACTAACACAATATAGATAATAGCAAGAGATAAATCTGAGGACAACATACAAGTGCGAAATATACCACATAAATCCACAAAACTTAGTTGTACTAAGTCATGAGCAACTAAATATAATATAACATAGTCTCAAAGTACGAAAATACTGTCTGGAACAATAAATAGTACATGAGATAGAATGAGACTGCGTAAGCTGCGAATCCAAGAGCAGCAACTTACCAAGAAGTCTCGTGTGAATCTTATCTGGTCCCTCCTAATTACCGCTAGGACCAAAACCAATATTTGCACAAAAATATGTGAAAAGGCTAGTATGAGTACGAAATACAACGTGTTCTCCGTAAGAATCAAGTCTAATCCAACGCAGTGGTGGCAAGGGTTTGACAAGAGATACTCACTTTCCATAACCTGTTCCGTTTATAAGCATACACAAAGTAGAGAGATAACAATAACGAGTGTCTGAAAATAACACAGCTAAAGCAGGAGGTAATATGAATGCTACCCAGATATCATGATCAAAAAGCATAAACAAGGTATCAAACCTATATATAAAGATGATATATAACAATTAGCATTTATTTGAATGCTTATAACTGAGTCTAAAATATCTATGCATGATAAAGACTTAAATTTTACAACAACCAACAATTCTGGTGTCCTCACACTCCTAGTGTCAAATTACATCTATGTCACCATGAGAGAAACATACGAGGGCATCCCTAGAGGAATGGATCCGTGTCCAGACGCAAAATAGGAACATGACCAGCACGTCCAGTGGACGAACCACTCGCATGCCATAATCATATTAATTCTCAGGGACAACTCATTTTCTACAACCAATGTCCATATAATAGAACTATATGCAAGGATATATGCGTATGTACAAGAGATAAGAGTATCGATATGATTCATATGAACAAGAGATACGCATATAGGGGGTATGTATGTATGTATATAGTGTATGACTATGGCTACAATATGTAATACAACATATAAATTATCCCATCATGCCCAAATATGGTATCAAAAGCCTAGACATAATCTCTAGCATGAATAAGGAAGCTCAAGTAGTCATACAAATAAAGAAAACATGTACAAGTAGAACATGTATCACACAAGGCATAAAAAGCCTAAAATCTATTCCAAACATGGTATAACTTTAGTGCCTATATATACATTCATCACCTTGCATATAGGTTACTCCCCACATGTATCATGTTGTACAAAGGTCCATTCTAGGAAAAACTCCCTCAAGTCGATGTTAGACAGGACACTACTTTTTCTGAGTAGGCTTCAACCTATTGAAATGGCTTTTCCAATATTCTCGGCCTCCAAAGTTCAAAAATATAGCAAAAGAATATTCAAGAAGGTCAAATAAAGCTATAAAAATCAATCCCAAATGATAAAGCATCGATTTTTAACAAAATCTTAAAAGTCAACAAAAAGTCAACTCGAGCCCACTTGGTGCAAACCCCAAACCATGACCAAATCCCGATAACCCATAATCTCCCAAATCCAAATATATAATTTGTTTCCAAATCTAACTCCAAATTGGTGTTCAAAATCACAAAATATACTTTCTTAAGTTTTAAACAGAACCCCCAATTTATACTCTTTAATTCCTTATTTTAGATGTAATAAAATGGGTATTCGAAATCTGTGATCACATCAAAGTTAAAATAACTTTACTTTAGGATTTTGATGAAATCCCTCTTCAAATCGCCCATTCCCGTTCTTCAAAACTCAAAACTGGTTAAAATGAGCGGAAATCCCGAAATTTGAGCATTAAATACCCAGGGGCCAAATTCCTTCATCCCAATTGCGAGTGTCACTAATTCGATTGTGAAGACTAGAAGGTGAGACCATTGTGGCAATGGCGCATCCCACGCATTCGCGAAGATCTCTCCCGGCCCGAAGAACAATCTCCCCGGCCCTTATCCCCTATGCGACCACGAACCCATCCACGCGACTGTGAGGTCAAACCAGAACCCCCTATGCGATCGCGACTCTCCCTATGTGGTCATGATGAATAAATTCTCTCTGTGTCTAGTTCCGCTACATAGTAAGCCTCGCAATCGCAGTTCTATAACTACCCGATAGGTCATTTGAGTACTAGCTCCTCATTTTATGATTTGATACCTTTCATAGTGCTATTTGATGATTTATGACTTGTGTGCGTAGTCCATGTTGATTTCAAGAAAGTTTAAATGTGCATATTTAAAGAAAAATTAATTTTTGAACTTGAAATGGTTAAGAGTTGACCACGGTAACCAATATTTGTAAACGACCTCAGATCGATATTTTTGACGATTTTGGTAGGTTCGTATAATAATTTTGTACTTGTACGCATGTCTGATTGGGGTCCCCGGTGACACAAGGTCATTTCAGCGCTTAATGGGAAAAGTTGGATTTTGAAGTATGAACTATAAAATTCTTTGAATTTGGTGTTTGATTCGAATTTTACATGTCTCTCGGGTTGTCCTAGTAGATGGCGTTCAGATTATAGAGGATCTATCCTACCAGGAGATTCCAGTGGTTATTTTAGATCAGTAGATCCGTAAGTTGAGGATAAAAAAGGTAGCCTCCATGAATGTATTATGGAGAAATAAGAACACCGAAGAAATGATATGGGAGGCCGCAGAGGAGATGAAGTCTAAATACCCCCACCTATTTGAAACTGAAGATATGGCTAGAGATGAAACCAATAGGTCGTAAGGTGAACTCTTATTTTTGACTTGCAGTACTTACGAATTGACGGCTATGTGAGACAAAGTATTGCTATTTATAGATATTGTCCCTGTGTGGCATGTATAGTGTGTTTTCTGGCTACATGCAGGTTGGTTTTAGTCCAGTTCACAGAGGAGACTTTGGCGAATTTTTCATAAGTCTCTAAGCGTTAACATTCAAGGACGAATGTTCCTAAAAGGGGAAGGATGTTACACCCCGTACTTTCATGTTAGAATATGTCTTAAGTGAATTAATAAGAGCCAGAGAGTTTAAGGACCTTTACAAAAATAATTATGGGTTAAAATAAGTGTTAAAGAAGTATCGTGAGGGTTGGAGGCTAAACAAATCAAAGATGTTATAACCCATTCTTTTAGGATAAAACGATAAGTGCTTAATATTCGGAGGAGGTTGTGCTTTAAGGTAATTGAATTATATAATATTCTTATGTTAAGTTCAAAATTTACTGAAATTTGGATCTAGTGTCACCGAGCTTTTCTCTAAATATACTTGGAGTTATAGGGTGATCCACCCACAAAATTGAAGCTCTATGAGTCTAGTTTCAAACGCATTAAATTTTGTACTAATGCAACATTGGAGTAGAGAGATATTTGTATTTTCGCAAAACTGTACATATTGCATAGGCCTACTTGTCTAATGAATGGACCGATTAGTCCCCAAAAAGGGGCTAGTTGGATCGGCAAAGGGACCTTTCAAGGGCTGGTTTGCTTAAACTATTCCACTCATTTTAGAGCCTAAAATCAGAGAATAAACCCATGCAAACTTCTCCCAAAAATTTCACACAAAATCCTAAGTTATTTTCTCTTCTTTTCAAGTTTTAATTGGAGGAAAACCTAAGAATTGAAGAACCCAAGTTAGGATCTAAGATCTTCACCAAATAAGGTAAGTATACTGCCCTCTTTCATCCCTTTTTTGCGCTATAAAGGTAGAAAAATTCATTCCATATAGTAAAAACTCACTGGGACAGTGATCAGATATCACAACCCAAACCAAAGGGCCGTGATGGGCACCCGGTGCCTAACTCAACCGAGTACCAACATAACGTATCCTTCTTATCATACTATCATGGGAAAATAAGTTAGAAAGGCCGTTATGAGATAACCAGAAAACATAAGATAATACTCGACATAGGACGACCTAACATGGAATACAAACTTATAAATGTGACATATGGGCCTATAAGGCCGACATGATCATTTGTACACTCAAAATACAGGCCGACAAGGCCATAAAATCATCCATATACATGACATATGTCTACAAGCCTCTAAGAGTACATGAACTTCATAAAGGTTGGGTCAGGGCCCCTCCATACACATCTATACATGTCCAAAGCATACTGACCAAATAGGCAACTCCGGAGCAAGTGGAGTGCAACAACATCTTCCACTGAGCTGATAGCCTACTAGGAGGATTGTCAACCTATCTATTGAGATTTGCGGGCATGAAATGCAGTGTCCCTAGGCAAAAGGGACGTTAGTACAAATAAAGTACCGAGTATGTACGTCATGAAAAGCGGTATATAAAAGATATGAAAGAAACATGGAGTAAAGAACTCATCCTGTAAGTCTGAATAGCTCTGTGAACCATGAAACATTTATAATGTCATGCATATGCATATAAATGTCATATAATACATAGCGATATGCGTACATAACATCATCAAGCCTCTGAGGGCATTCCATCATATCCTCTCGGCCTCTATGGGCAAAATCATCAACGTATACCAGTTGATCAGGTGGTGGTGCGTATATAACGCCGTGGACCTTTCCCCATACCCCATCTACATATGATATACACGTATATAACGCCATCTGGTCATGAGTCAATGTACATGTATAATTGAATGCAATGCATAATGAAGTAAGTCAATAAGATCTCTCGGAATGTCATAAGATTATTATGCCTTCGGATAAACTTATCCATTTATGTATTTCCTGAGACCCTTGAACAGACGATATAATAATAGGACTTATGGGGAATCAAGAACATAGGCAACCCTAGTACTTCTAAGAATAAAGTCATTTGTGAAAGTTGTGTGCTTGCTCGTTTCGTTGTATCATATGGATGATGACAAAAGGAAAGAAAGGATAGCCTTAACATACCTTATAGAAAGCTAAACTCAGATCACTGCACCTTAATCTACAATAACGACAATGAAGCTATTGTCAAGTTACGAATGACTCTCTCATTTATATAACGAAAGTAACTTAATCTGTAACAAAAAAAAGGGCAGCATTTCCCCTGATTTTACTGCTCCCTCAAGCCTACTATGTAGGCGAGAAAGCAACACAATGTAATCAGTAACTCAAGAACATCCTAACTACAATTCAGGACCTTTAATACAAAAAGAACCCCAAATATACCATAACACACCCAATCAACAAGTTATCAAGTAGTCTGAAACGCAACGACAAGCAATCAGTCCACTACCCTACCACATGTGGCATTTCTCCATGCCCTTTATCCTTCCAAACTCCATAAATCAGTAGCACAAGAGGCCAACACGAGTGGACTACAAAACAGTATGCTAAAAGTGGAATAAATCGAATTCACGGCTTCCAATCACCGTCCCGTGAGTTCTAACTATTAGGAAATAAATTTATCAACCTTCCTTGATATTTAAAATCTTAAATACAGAAATTAGGAATTTTCTTATCTATGAAGTACATTCCAAAACTCAAACTAAAAAGAAAAAGAGAGGCGGTATAATGATACTTACGTCGTAGTGATCATTCCAATGTTATCGCTTCTTGATTTCGTACCCGGGAAGTTAATCTTCTTTGAAACCCTTGTAGAGAGCTTAAGGATAGGTCTATGGGGGTTCTCTGTTCGTTTTCAATGAAAAATGAAGAGAAAGACAACTTAAAACCTATATATATCAACTTTGAGAAGTCAAAGAGGTGCTAGCTTGGCAACCTAGCATGGGCCCTTCTTCATACGCGCATATCTTTTTATTCGGACGTCGTATGAATGAATGGTTAAGAGTGTTGGAAACTAAATTAAAAGACATAAATTGGGTATATAATATGTACCAAAAAGACCTATTGTAACACATGAAATGTATTGCTCAAAAGCTTCATTACAAGGCAAATCATTAGTCGATTTTTTCGCAACTTAAATATGATTTTTTCCAAACTTTATATTTTATATCCAAACATCATATATAGTCAAATTATGACTTTACACTCATTTAAATCATGATTAACAAGTCTCATATTCATTACACGTCACCTTGGGATGCACATGGTGTAACAAATTCCAAGTATATTGGGAGAAAATCGCATCTACATTTGACCTGATTTTCAGCTCATTTATGAATGTAACTTGTGATGACCTTTGCCAAATTTTATTCCACAACTCGCTTGACTTCAAAACATAATACACGACTATCATACTACTAAAAAAACTCATAACGTAACCTCCTTATCATGTTAATCACTCTATTCTGATGCCACGAGTACATGTTATAATATTCCCAACTTGTCAACTTTCGATGAAACTTATTTTCTTCAGTTTGTTTAGCTTATATGTCTTTCAACCCTCTTGGTACTTGTTATCCATGATAATAAAGATTTGTAACTCCAAGGTAACATTTTTAACTTCCTTATGTACTTTCAAAAATGATCTCATTTCTGAGCTTACATCAACTGGCTTACGACGTACTCTTACGTATGAAAACATGGGGTGTAACATCATTCCTCCCTTTGGAACATTCGTCCTTGAATGTTGACAGACGTGCTTATCAGTCTCATAACCTATATCTCTTGCAAATACTTTAATATTGTCCTTGCCATCTAGGCAATTTCTGTGAATAAATTCAAAGGCCAGGGCATTCCCCCCTTTAGGCCTCTTTCTCACACCACGACTTGTGGTCGGAATCCTTTCAATCTCGTAACTGTTGCTACCTTCTATCATGCAGCCTGTATAACTCTAACCTTGTATGTGCACCTATGAGACTCTTTTGTCTTTTTTCCTCCAGCTTTTAGCCAATCTCTAGGCCTCACTTTATGCAAATATACAGAACTATGACAAGCTGTCCCTCTGGGAATCTATAGGTGTACTGAAGTTCTTTGCTCGGTACTTTGTCGAACTTACGACTATTGCTATATCTTGTTTCATAGTCTCGATTATCTATGCTTATGGCTTTACTACAACTAGGTTGGTCATACTATATCACAACTCTTACTTCGATTTATTATTACTGAAATCTGCTACCCAACTTTAGGTTACTCTTTCGCTGCTTATCTTATATGTATAAATCTGAGTCCTTTAATGCTTCCTCATTACTGTTCATCTTAGTAAAGATAGCCTAATCTCATCTCATAGTTTGGAACTTTTATCCATCCATAGTTGATTCACCTTAATGTTGATCCATAATCTATTACTGATAACTTGAAACCTCTTACGTAATACATTGTCACTGCGGTTCACGTCTCATCTGGGAACATCTGAAGTGATTTTCCTAATCCATCTAGGGGCGATACTATACTTCAATAACCGTATTTCATAGCATCCCAATGTGATTCATCTTATGGGGGTATTCTAATCCTGTGCAATTCTTGAAATACCTTTTTCTTAAAACCACTACTCAATCAAAGCCCTAAATGTCATCCTCTTATCTATCACCATTACACCCTTGTTCTACTACTAGGGCAACATTTCATTTCCTCTAATTGCTCTTAGACTTAGACTCCTTTGAGTTTATTCAGGCTGTACCAAGCTTTCTAGAACTTACGGAAACCATAAGCTCTTTTGTTTTGATGGGCTTAATCCCGAGGCCTTACCTATTCTTGTCACCTTATCCCTCACTTTTTCTTATCCTTAATCCTATCTACCTAAGACCTTGTCGCTCTACCATACTTTAGCTTGTGACCTACACATATCTATTTATACAACTCTCACCTTCCTTTAACTTGCTAGCACCATAGATTTCCTTTCGTGCCTTCTCAGTTGTCTTTAAATGTAAGCAATTACTTTTCCTGGTTGTGCTGTCACTGGCTGCGTGAATACTTGGCTTATCTTAGTTCCCACGCATGCCAGAATATTTGTGCAACTCATATGATCTCGAATATTAATTTTGATTTTACTTTTCGTTCATTAGCCATGATAGGTGTCACTTTCTTATGGAGTGCATACGATGTTCTAGTGAGACTGTTGTTACAAGACCATTTCTTCTTTAGGTCACCATGTAGGTTGAATCCTTCTTCCTTATTTTCTCAAGTAGTCTTTTGTGGTAGTACTTTGACTCTTGTAAAGTTGTGAGCTTATTACATCGTAAACCTGACGGAATTTTTGATGTTCTTACTCGCCTATATTTATACTTAGTGACTTACCTCCGCACCTTTGTGCTCGTAGGGTTACTTCTAAACTAAAATTTTTGACTGCCTTCCCAGTAGCACTCTCTTTTATTTTTGTAACACTTATATGGTACCTTTAATTACCCCAACTCCTATCTGAATATTTCTCAAGGATTACGACGTCATATATGCGAATTGAATTCACTATGTTTATCTTGCACAATCTGCTGATTTATTTGTATCCTCTTATCTAGCCATAACTAGGCTCTTCCTGAATCAACTACTACCTACTCGTTGGTCCATTCTCATATCTATATTCTGCTTAATCTCTCTTGGGTTATGTCCTTTGTCTTAACTTACCCCTCGCACTTGTACTTATTTATCAAGTGATCATTTGCACTTATTTATCAATAAAATCTAGCACTGGAACCCTTACTGCCTCTCCCCAAAGTCGTGCCTGCATAATGTTCTGGAGTCATATCATATCTGTAGGATCTGAATAAATGCAATCTCATTCCTTTAGCCTTTCTACTACATCTCAGGTCGAGGGAGGAGCACAGACTCCCAGCGTCCGTACCCTAGAGTAGTGGGTTCAGGTTGATAAGGTCCTAGAGGTCATACCAGTACAGCCGGTAGCCCCAATTCAGCCCGAGGTTAGGGTCACAACTTTTAAGGGGGAGCAGCTTAGGCTCGAGAGGTACAAGAAGTACCACCCTTCTACTTTGAGTGTTTTGGCATCAGAGGATGCCCACGGTTTTCTCGAGGAGTGCCACCGTATCCTCCATACTATGGGTATTGCGGAGTCTAGTGGGATTGCTTTCACTATGTTCCAGCTCAAGGGAGCAGCTTATTAGTGGTGGTAAGTTTATGAGTTGGGTAGTCCGACCGAGGCAGCTTCACTCACTTGGACTCAGTTCTCAGATATGTTCTTGAGGGAGTATGTTCTCTAGAGTCTCAGAGATGCATGGCGCGAAGAGTTTGAGCAGTTGTGCTAAGGTTCTATAACCGTGCCGGAGTACGCGTTCTGGTTCAGTGATTTGGCTAGGCATGCACCAGCCTTGGTTGCTACTGTAGAGAGCGAGTCCATCGATTTATCGAGGAGCTCAACCCCAGTATTGGATTTAGCATGGCCCGAGAGTTGGAGATGGACATCGCATACCAACAGGTAGTGGGGATTTCCAGGAGATTGGAGGGTATGTTGACTCAATAAAGAGAGGAGAGGGAAGCCAAGAGGTCTCGAGAGTCTGGCACATATAGTGGTACCCGTGCCTCAGTTGTAGCTTGTCAGCGGTATTCCAGCCACTCCTAGGCCTTAGGCTCCTATTATGCATCACCATTTTCTAGTGCACCACTTGCACGTGTTGCTTTCAGCGGTCAGTCCAGCCGATCAGTCCTGAGCCATCCCCAGCAGCCACGTCCTCCGAGAGCTTGTTTTGAATCTGGTGACACTCGTCACATGGTGAGGGATATCCCCAGACTTAGGAAGGGTGCACCTTCACATACTACTTAGGCTCCACATATTTCATCGGGTCCTCATGCTTCTCCGTCTATGGTCGCCGCACCAGCTGCCACTCCACCTGCACATCCATCTAGGGGTGGAGGTTGGGCAGGTAGAGGTCGCCCTAGAGGGGGACGCCAGGCCATATATTATACTCTTCCTACTAGGACGGAGGCAGATGGCCCTATATGAGGCTTTGTATGGTAGATGGTGTCGGTCCCCAGTGGGTTGGTTTGAGCTGGGCGAGGCTAGGCTATTGGGTACAGACTTGTTTCAGGATGCCTTGGAAAAGGTTAAATTGATTCAGGATCGACTTCGTACCGCCCAATCCAGACAGAAGAGTTATGCGGATCGGAAGGTTATCGACATTGCATTCATGGTTGGGGAGCGAGTCTTGTTCCGAGTGTCACCCATGAAGGGTGTTATGAGGTTTGGGAAGAAGGGCAAGTTGAGCCCTAGTTTTATCGGGCCCTTTGAGATTCTTGAGAGGATTGGAGAGGTGGCCTAAGGACCACTACCACCTAGTCTAGCTGCAGTTCATCTAGTATTCCATGTTTCTATGCTTTGGAAGTATCATGGCGGTCCGTCTCATGTATCAAACTTCAGCTCAGTCTAGTTGGACAAGGATCTATCTTATGTTGAGGAGCCGGTGGCCATTTTGGACAGGCAGGTCCGAAAATTGAGGTCGAAGAACATTGCTTCAGTAAAGGTTCAGTGGATGGGTCAGCCAGTCGAGGAGGCAACTTGGGAGACCGAGCATGATATGAGTGCCGTTATCCTCATCTTTTCACCACTTCAGGTATGTCTCTATACTTGTTCGAGGATGAAAATTTATTTTAAGAGGGCAATGACGTAACGACCCAGCTGGTAGTTTTGAGTGTATTAGCCCCGATCCCCTATTTATTGCTTTCTCTGTGTTATACTGTGGTTACGTGACTTGCCGGGATATTTGGTTTGGTTTCGGAGTGAAATGGGACACATAGTCGTTTTATCACAGGCGCTCATGCGCAGGTGTGGCCCTTGGCTCGTAGAAGCAGATCCTGTGGACTTAAGTGAAGTCCGCACCTGCGATGGTTTTTCCGCAGGTGAGGAGCCGCAGATGCGGCAGTATGGTCGCAGGTGTGACGTAACTGGGCAGAAAAGGGGATTTTTCGAGGGTTTTGCTTCATTTTCATTTTGGGACTTTGAGAGCTCGGATTGAGGCAAGATTTTGAAGGATTTTCAGAGGAAGTGTTAGGGTAAGGACTCTTGACTAGTTTTTGTCTAAATCCCATGAATCTACTGTTAATTACATCTTCTAATTTGTGTTTTGGAGTTTAAAATTGGGGAAAAAAGTGTAGAAGTTCTTAGACTAAATTCTTAAGTTTTAAAAGGCGAAATAGGATTGGATTTGAATAATTCTTGTATGGTTGGACTCGATATCGAATGGGTGTTCAGATTTTATAATTTTGGTCGGGTTCCGAGACGCAGGCTCGAGTTGACTTTCTGGGGCGATTTTCCAATTCTTTGTTAAGATCATGATTTAATTATTTAAATTAGTTTCCTATAGTTATATTTATAGTATGTAATTATTTTGTAGAGATTCGATCCATTCAAAGTCGAAAAATCGAGGAAAAGGCCATCTAGTTGATTGATTTTAGCGTGTTTGAGGTAAATGACTTGTCGAACCTTGTTTAGGGGAAATTCCCCTTAGGATTTGATATTGTTGTGATAATTTGTGATATGTGAAGTCCGTGTACGCTAGGTGACGAGTGCGTACACGGGCTAAATGTTGAGATTCCAATTTTAGCTACGTAGTTTCTTTTTCATGCCTTAGTTAAGTTACTTTAGCATGTTATAGTCACCATGTTTAGCCTAATTTCACATGTCTACTTGTCTTATCTCTTATTTGCAACTTGTACAACATGTTTAGCTGGATTACTTGCTTTCTTAATTCTGTATTCATTGTTTAACTGTGCAAATTCTTTACTTGAAATTTGCTATCCTTGAAATATTTTACTGTTGAGTTTGGTGTTGAGTTACAAAGGCCGTGGTTTCTATTGAGGCAAGGTGTAAGTTCTGAAGTTTCATTTTATTTAGTTGTCATGTTTCGGCTTCCGTGTTATTATTGAGGTGATTGTTTGGTTGTGTGCACGAGGTTTCTACCGTGTTGTTGTTATTGTTTGCACGAGGTTTCTGCCGTGCTGTTGTTACTATTTGCACGAGGTTTCCGCCGTGCCATTATGATTATTGATACACATGCGGTGGTATAAGGTTTGGGTGTTGAAACGCATGCGGTGATATGAGGTGGGCTTGATACGCGTGGCTAGTAGGGGAATTACTAGAAGCTATGTTGTGTGATAAGATGGGCTAAAACGCGGGGTACTATTTCGAAAAAAATGATTTTCAAAACTAAATGTAAAGACTCCTGCGGTGATATAAAGAAAAGACTGTGCGTTACTTTTATGATTTGGGACTATGAGGCGATACCTCGGGAGTGCCCCTATTGATCTTCTTTATTTGTTGTACTGTTTGGTTGTTGTTTCCTTAACATGTAAAATTCTTATTTTCCTTTCGTGTTGTATTAGATTTCCTTGATTCCGTGTTGTTAATTCCTGTAAATTTTTTATTGTTCACTTCCCTGTCATTTTTATGATATTATTATATCTTCTCTCTTGTTTCTTATTATCTCCAGTAAGGCCTTGACCTGACCTCGTCACTACTCTACCGAGCTTAAGCTCGGAAATTACTGCGTACGTTGTGGTGTACTCATACTACACTTCTGCACATGTTTTGTGCAGATCCAGCTATATCCTATCAGCCTCGGTATTAGCATGGTGGCTTGCTTTGGAGACTTCAAGGTACACTTGCCCGCGTTCGCAGGCCTCAGTGTCCCCTTCTATCCTGTTCTTTTCTTATTTCTTTACATCTTTATAGACAGTGATGTATATGAGTGTTCAGGAGATGTACATGTTGAGTTGCAGATTTTATTTCATATAGTTGTTGATATTTTTGAGATTTAAATTATTATTCAGTTATTTAGCATGTTTATTAGGCTTACCTAGTCTTAGAGACAAGGCGCCGTCACAAAATCCTACGGAGGGGATTTGGGGTTGTGACAATGAAATGTAGTCCAATCCGGGTTAGAATCACTTACCCCAACGATTTCTTTGAAAAGCTCTCGAATAATCGCTACAAACCGAGCTCTCTAGGTCCAAAGTATGAAAAATGAGATGAAACCCCTATTTTGAAGCTTTTATTCTACTGCTCAATCGCCCTCTATCGTGATCGCGGACAAAGACTCGCGATCACCTAGAGCAGTTCTCCCCAGCTCAAATAAATACACTTCGTGATAGCGTGAAACTAGTCGCGAACGCGATGAACAAGCTACCTCCACCCACGCGTAGCACAAGCCTGCCTCAGGCCCCGCCTCGTATTTCTTATACGCGAACGCGATCTACCCTAAACGTTCGCGACGAACAAGCACATCAAACTTCGTGATTGCATCCTCATCTTCGCGCCCGATAAGGGAAATATTCTAGCAACCCCTAAAGACTCTACGCGATCGCAGGAGAACCTTCGCGAATGTGTAGAATGAAACCAGATCAGAAGAAAACCAGCAGCTTTAGTAAAAATGACTAAGTCCAATTTGGGTCCGGATTCAATCGAAATCACACCCGGGGCCCACGGGACCCCATTCGAATATACCAACAAGTTTCGAATAACCTAACGGACCTACTCAAGGTAAAAAAATCACATCAAACAACATCGATGAATCGCAACCCACTTCAAGCCTATTGAAACTGTGAATTTTCGAATTCCAAAACTAATGCCGATTCATACCAAAACAACTCTGATTGACTTCAAATTTTATACACAAGTCATAAATGACATGAAAGACCTATTCTAACTTCCGAAATCGGAATCTGACCTCGATATCAATAAAAGTCAACTCCTGGTCAAATTTTCCAACCTTCCAAATCTTCAACTTTCTAACTTTCGCCAATTCAAGCCAAAAAAACCTACGGACTTCCAAATCAACATCCAGTCACGCTCCTAAGTCTAAAATTACCATACGGAGCTATTGGAACCGTCAAAAACTCCATTCCGGAGTCATCTACTCAAAGGTCAAATTACGGTCAACTCTTTCAACTTAAACCTCAAACTTAAGGACTATGTGTCCCATCTCACTCCGAAACTCACTGGAAACCAAAACCAAACACCCCGGCAAGTCACAAAACCGCAATAACATAGAGGAGGCAATAAATAGGGGATCAGGACTAAAATACTCAAAACGACCGGCCGGGTCGTTACAAGTATAACTTTGGTATATTTAATTATTATGGAATTTTCTTTACTCTTACAACATCTTCTACTCATACACTCAAATTCATTTTTGTGGACAATTCTTTGTCTAGAAATGTTATTATAAGGTATAAGCCTTTTAGTCTTGTGTGTAGTTTAACTCATAGGAATGATTTATTTTATTTTACACATAGTCTTTCATTGGAAAATTATTCTTTTCTTACTTGTATATTCTTGATAAGTACCCCTAAGCCCTATTTATTCGACTAACTATTTAGGATAAAATCTTGATCATTCTATTGTCACATGTAATATTTATGTGAATAATTTCTTTCCCTTGCTCCCCTATTTGTGATAAGTTTTCCTGCTTTGCTTGATTATTCCTTAGGAACCACATTTTTATGGATCTTGAGGGATGCCTAACACCTTCCCTCGAGATAACTTAAACCCTTACTCAGAATCTCAACGGTTGCGTAGATCATAGTTAAAATGAATATTACGTAGTATAGTATAAGTGTCCTAGTATACCTCAAAAACTAGGTGGCGACTCTAAATAATAATTAACCTTGTAGAGTACTATAAGTTGTACATTGTTTTGAATTTTGCAAAATAGGGTGCAACAACATGGCGACTCTACTGGGGATACTTCAGGTTCTAACCACAACGGACTTGATCAATTACTTTAGGGATTATAGGTTCTCCACTACTCCAACTTCTATTCTTTCTATCACATATTTCAAGTCGTATATTCTCTGGTTCATGTTGTATATTCTTTGTTTCAAGTTGTATACTCTTTGCTTGAAGTTGTACATTTTGTGCTTTAAGTGGCACATTCGTTTCTTCAAGCAGTATATTCTTTGTCATATACTTCAAGTCGTGTATTCTTTTTCATGCGCTTCAAGTTGTATATTCTTTGCCATGTGCTACAGGTTGTATATTCTATGTCACACACTTAAAGCTGTATATTCTTTGTCCTGCTCATGTTATATATGCTTCTACACATGCTATGGTGTATATGCCTTCACAGAGGCCCATGTTGTATATGCTTTGTCACATGCTTTGGTGTTGTCTTATTGAATTTGCATCACTTTTCTATCGACTCTTGGTCGTACACAATCACACACAAGTCACGCGAGGGTTGTGTTTTCACCCCTCCGAACCTTATTTCAAAACTCTCTAGTTTCAAAGATTGGCCTACGAGGTTAACTACGTATCATCTCGCAGTTGTCCTTAGTTCTTGTCCGGATCTAGGTAAATCTGCTCTTAGAATTCTTAGGTCACTGTACACACAATCTTGCAGCTTGTTCTAGTTGAATTAATCCTTGCATATCCTTTACTTCCCACATATTCTTCATATATTTGTTATATATTCTTTGCTTGCCATTGTTATGTAACCTTTATCTGTTGCATGTATATTCTGTTTGTTAACCACTATCAGGTCCTCGTTGTCTGACTAAACTCTGGTTGACTTGTAATGAACCTTTGACCTTTCAAATAGATATACCCATTCCAGTTTTCATGACCATCCCCAAAATCATACCATCATTTGGATTCTACAATCATTTTCAAAGACACGTCAATCTAGCTTGGTACATCTTCCACTGATTTGACATATTTTTCTCAATCATACCTCACACATTCCTTGAATTTCGTCATTTGAGACCGATTCATGCGCTATGCTACTATCTATCTCTTATTCAGAAGCTACCAGTCTCCACCCACCCACCCAAGAATTATCACTCACAGCCACAATTCTTCTTAAAGTACAATCACTCATTCTTGATGACCATATGGATCTCTTAATCCAGTAGTTGGCCCGAACTACTTTTCGACCTGATTCTTGCTCTGGCAAGATACGAAGGCAACCCTACATAAGAGTTCGATCTTCCCATTGTTTCAAAATAATTTTCTCAATACTGGAAACTGGGGCAGTTCTTTTGGAATAGTGCAATGATGTTGTCAACCCAAGAAAATCTCCGAGAGTGTCAACCATATTTCACAAAAAAAAAAAATTCAAACATCAAAATACCATACCAACCTTACTCTGACCCTCACTCGACTTAAATCCCAAAATTTGAGATGCAAGTCCTTTCTTCAAATATCTAGCTATGTAGTCATGGTGTTCACTCCCACTTTCTAAATTCAGAGATTCGATGCAAGTCAACCCACTTTTGTTGCAGGGGCAAGTTGTTAGTCAACCTTCTAGAAGTGTCATGCTCGCACGACTCAGACAAACAAAGAAGGAAAAGCAAAGCCTCAAGTTAACATGAGTCAATTTCCCTCTTTCGAACTAAAAATTTTTCTTTGGACGCAGGAGGGACAACCCAATTTTCGAAACCATCATAGAATGCTGACATTGCGTTGTCGATCACAACCAGATACATCGTTGGTTATGCGGCATAACTTCACACCCTCTTAATTTTATGACGTCACCTAAAAGGGACTCTAACATTTTCTCCTCTGAGTTTTGCAAAAATAATCATCCTGGGCACTTCACGGGGGATAACAGCTGGTCTCGGACTTGGTGGAACAACAGTCAGATAATCAAGGGAGTAGTAGTTTTACAATGAACTCCATCATTTTTCATGACTTCACTGCTCTCACCACTTTTTCTGTACTTAGATTAGAGTTTCGTCCCCGATTATCAACCAGGGACGATCATCAAATGGTTCTTGTGGACAATCGAAAGGTGCATCATCCTGGGGATGCACGGGAAATAGCATCCCACATCGGACATTGTGGAACATCAACCCAACAATCAGGGGAGTGTTAATTACAATTCTTGATTCCATCATTTTGTGATGGCACTACTCTCACTATATTTTTATATCTGCATCAGATAATTGCCTCGGCTAATAACCGGGGACGATCACCGGAAGGTTACCGTGGACAGTTGGAAGGTCGTAACAAAACATCCCTGCAGTCAATTGGGAGACAACCACAACAACTGTCTCGCAAACAGTCAGGGGCATCGAAGTAACTGTTCGAAGGAGCAGCTGGGGCACATCTTCTGGAGGGAGACACTCTTCAACTCCAGATATACCCACCCAATCATGGGTACAACGAGGTATCGCTCCGATTTGATCTATACCCTTACATTTCATACATATCTTTGATGAAATTAATATAGTTAGTTGCAACACCTTGAAATAGAGAGTAAAAGAATTGTTGAAACGCATATATCTCATACTCACCAATCTTCGCGAACTACGCATACCTGATTCTTGACCTTGTGTCAAGATACGTAGGCGACCTATAATGAGTCCGGTATTTCTCATCCTTAGTTGGACGAGTCGTTCAAGTCTGGCCACTTGGGTCACAATTGATCGAAGATCCTCGCGAAAGGGTCATCTATGGAAAAAATGTAAAGATGTATATATCTTCCCCTGTTGCTTCGAAGTCTTTCTGTAGACATTAAAGGAAAATCAAAATCCAAAAACATATTCCTGCGTAATTCCTCCTTGAGGAAATTCAATAATCCGAAGCATCTTCCTCTATCCCTAATCTTCACGAACTACGCGTGCCTCATTCTTAACCTCGTGTCAAGATACGTAGGCAACTTTTCATGGGTCAGGTTTTTCTCATCCTTAGCTGGACGAATCGGCAAGTCTGGCCACTTGAGTCACAGTTGACCGAAGATCCTCACAAAGGGATCATTCCCAACAAAAATAAAGTATAACAAACATCTGCATATCTTTCTCTGTAGCTTCTGTTGAAGTTTCCCCATGAGACATCAACATCAAAATCCAAAATATCATCCTCTTTCCTTGAGGAAATTCAAAATCCAAAACATCTCCCCTTTATCTCTAGCCTTCCCGAACTACACCTGACTTGATTCTTGTTTCGACGAGATATGTACGCGACCTGTGGGTTCAGTAAAATAAAAAAAAAGATCATCAATCAAAGGCCCTTGCTGGGTTCAATCTCAGTTTTCAAAAAAATAAAAAAATTAAAAAAATCAATCGAGGACCCTTCTGGAGTTCGATCTCATCTTTCAAAAAATCAAAAATACTCCCATCGCGCGGAGATTTTTCAGTTTGTGACTCTCCCATCACGTAGAGATTTTACATTTCAGCCACTCCCATCATGGGGAGATTTTTAATTCTTGTCTCCCAGCGTGCAGAGATTTTACATTGCAGTCAATGCTCCTATACGAAACAGTACACATCCCGTCTAACATTTAGCGCTCCTGTACGGAATGGTACACAACCCCATCTAACATTCAGTGCTCCTATATGGAACGGTATACATCCCCATTTAAAAATAAATGTTCCTATATGGAACGATACACAAACGGTCATTTTACTTTCCTATTAGCGCTCCTAAACGGAACGGTACCTAGCCCCGTCTAACAATCAGTGTTCCTATACGGAACGGTACACAACCCGTCATTTTACTTTCCTGTCAGCTGTTAAACAGAACGGTACCCAACCCGTCATTTTACTTTCCTGTCAGCGCTCCTAAACTGAACGGTACCTAGCCACGTCTAACAATCAATGATCCTATACAGAACGGTACATAACCCATCATTTTACTTTCCTGTCAGCACTCCTAAACGGAATGGTAGCCAGCCCCGTCTAGCAATCAATGTTCCTATACGGAACAGTACACAACCCCTTATTTTACTTTTCTGTTCAATGCTCCTATACGAAATGGTAACTATAAAGCCCGTCATTTTACTTTCCTATTCAATGCTCCTATACGAAACGGTACACGACCCGTCATTTTACTTTCCTGTTCAATATTCCTATACGGAATGGTAACTACAAAGCCCGTCTAACATTCAATGATATGATATCGCTTCGGAACGGTACCAAGCCCAAGCCCAAGCCCGTCTAACATTCAATGCTCCGTATCGCTTCGGAACGGTAACCACAAAGCCCATTGTATATTCAGTTCTCTTTACCAAAAATACAAAAAACTCTTATTCAAAAAACTAAAAAAAAGAAGATGAGATGAAAATCTAAAAATAGTTTCTTTCTATTTTCTACCCTCCCTGAACTACGCTTGACATGTTTCTCATTTCTATGAGATATACAGGCAACCTTCGGGTTCGGTCTCATTTTTCAAAGTGTAAAAACAAAAGAAAAATGATTAAGTCAAAATTTCAAAAATATAAATATATATATCAAAAAAAAAAAATCAAAAAAGGTTATCATCAAAATATTGACTTGGTTGGTACTAGCAAAGTTAGGAGTGTGCATGAGAAAGAACATGTTAATTGGTATGATGGAGAGGATCAACTTCTGGTAAACCATAGACTCCTGTGGCACCTTTTAATTTTGCCTTAGCGATGGTTGAAAATCTTGTGCTTACAGTTAGGGTAAGAACAAAGCTGATCTCATAGTTTCATGTGCATTGTGTGCTTACCCTAGATTAAAATTTGTTGCATTGCATTGTAGATCTAGAACATGGCCCGCATGTCTGTTGAGGCGAAATCTTGAGTAACACTTGGTTTAGGAAAGGATTGTAGGCCTTCTTTGACCCGTTTGAGCCTTTCAAACCTACCAAATGACATTGATCCCTAGCATTATCCCCTTTGAGCCTTAAGCCTTTTCTTGGAAAAACCACTTCTTAGCCTATACCCATCTTTGTGCTTACGAGCACTACCCTCTCTTGGCGCGACCTCCTCGAGCAAATTGGAACTTCAAATGAAGACCAGCGTAAAGGCAACAATCATATAAACTTAAAAGATGCAAAGTCCAAGGCAATCAAAGTTATGACATCAAGAAAAGAAAAAGGAAAACTCCACAAGTTCAAAAGGAGGATCCAACAAGAAGGGAAAAACTTTTCGCAAATTCGAAGGAAAATCAAAAAGAAAAAAAAAGAGTAAAAGAGCTCCACAAATTCAAAGAGGAGCAACTCCAACAAAAGAGGGAAAAACTCTTGCATTAGCAAAAAAAGCCTAAAAAAAAAAAGGATAATTCATCAATATGTTGACTTGGTTGGTGCCAACATAGTTAGGAGTGTGCATGGGAAAGAACAAGTATTTAAGTGATATGATGGAGAGGATCAACTTCGGGTAAACCATAGAATCTTGTGTAGCTCTTAATCATGCCTTAGTGATGCTTGAGATATCTCGTGCTTACAATTAAGGTAAGAACAAAGCTGACTTCATTATTTCGTGTGCATTGTGTGGTGAATCCTAGATTAAAATTCATTGCATTGCATTGTAAATCTAGAACTTGGCCCAAATGTCTGTTGAGGCGAAATTCTAAGTACGCTTGGTTTGGGAAAGGATCGTAGGCCTTCTTTGACCTGTTTGAGCTTTTCTAGCCTACCAAATGAAGTCTGTCCCTAGCATTTCCCCCTTTGAGCATTAAGCCTTTTTTTTTTTGGATAACCACATCTTAGCCTATAACCCTTCTTGTGCTAAATGCACTACTCCTCTCTTGGCCCAACCTCATCGAGCGCACTGTAAACGTGTAACTTCGGATGAATACAAAAGTGGAGGTGACAATTATGTAAAGGCAAAAAATGCAAAGTCTAAGACAACCAAATATATGACTTCAGAGAAAAGAAAGAGCGAAACTCCGCAAGTTCAAAAGGATGGTCCTACAAGAAGGAGAAATATCTGCAAATTCGAAGAAAATGCAACAAAAAGGAGAAAATTCCACAATTCAAAGAGGAGGAACTCCAACAAAGAGAAGGGAAAACTCCTGCAAAGTAGGAAAACTTCAAAAAAAAAAAAGAAGAAGAAGAAATCTCTAAAAAGAAAGAAGAATCTCCGACAAGCTCAAAAGAAGTCAAAACAAAGAAAGGGACATTGATGCTGAACAAGATCAAATGCCGAAGCATGGTTTGAACACCGAAGGCACAGATTCAGTGCAACGCTTAAGGAGAGATTAACCACTTTTACCCCAAATGAATATCCTACCCGTCCCCAAGCCTACACTACAAACTAATTACAAACACCACATGATACTATTCCAAGTGTTCTCACTTTAGTGGATACTCACATAAAGGTTAAGCATATGGTATCTCAATCACATTCGTTGAATATCATTCTGAGTGTAAGTGTGCTTTGCAAAAATTTTCTAAAGTCAAAATACAAAATACTTCAAATATGTGTGAAAATTAGGACTTTCTTGGTCATGAGGCACTTGAAACATGAGCATACGCATAATTCAAGACCTTTGATTGAAGCAAGACGAACAAATCTTGTCGAACTTAGATATACATAAGGTACCACTCGAACCTATAGGAATTATCCATAAGCTGATCTCGGTTTGATTGAAGTATATGGTGGAAATTTTTATGCACAAAACTAATTGTTGGTTCCAATTAAAGTCAAGTCAAAAGATGATCGATCAATAAAATTGCGGTCTTACTTTACAAAATTCTCTACAAAAGCTATAAAATAGAACAAAAATACAGAAAATAAAAAAAAGTGAAGTTTTGTTGATAATAGAGTTAGGTCTTGTTGTGATAGAACTATGCCCGACCTGACTACCCACGGGAGGATACGTAGGCAACCCACGCAGGGTTCGGTCCCACTCTTATAACAAAAAATCAAAAAATATTTCTATATATTCGAAACTACGCCGCGACTTGATTTACTTTAAAGGAATACGTAGGTAATCCACATAGGATTCAATCATCTTTTGTAATCGAATTACGTTTTGGCCTGATTCCATCGGATATGTAGGTAATCTAAGTCAGACCCGGTCATATCATTTCAAATTCTATCATTTTGCATCTATTGACTGCTCGAGTCATTAATAACAAAACCCTCTTCATGAGTTTCTTACATAAAAAAATAGCTTCTTGCTTTCAAGGCGCCCTCCTGAACAATGGGCATTTCATTTTCAAAGCCAAATTTCTAGGCGCCCTCCTGAACAATGGGCACTTCATTTCAAAGTCAATTTTTTCAGGGGCTCTCCTGAACAATGGGCATTTTATTTTAAATTCAATTTTACAGGCGCCCACCTTCTAATACGGGTATTTTATCTATGCTCCGATATCGCCTCGGATCGGTACAAAACCCGAATTTCCTTCAAAAATCAAAGTGCTATAATTACTTCGGACCGGTACGTAGCACGAATTTCCTTCAAAATTCGGACCTGTGTCTAGCCCGAACCCCTTCGAATGAGAGTTCCAACTTAGGACCCTATTTCATTCAAAATAAAAATCACATCATTATCGCATCACATACGCGATCATCATTCAAAAATTGCATATCCATCCTTCTCAAACGGAAGTATAGTCCACGCCTCGTCAACTCTACTGATGCCACATAATGTGGAACCATCTTCTAACAATAAACTAGGGTTTTGAGGACGGACATCGAGCTTTCCAACAGTATGTCCCAAGTATCATTCTTACGTCCCGTTGACATGGGGTGTGTAGGTAATCCTAACCCCCATTGTCATAATAATCTAGTGTCATCCCGCAGCTTGACGCTGGGGCAACTTTGAAAATCAAAATCAAATCAATTAATCCCATTGCTTTCTAGAACTACAATCGGCCTGATTCTTGTTACATCCGAGAAATGTAGGAAAACTCAAACAGAGCCTAGACACATCCACATCAAAATCGCACCCATGTCAATCTATCCATCATCTAACATCCACGTCCGAGAGTACCAGAATCCGATACTGGGGCAATCTAAGAAGCAATGCTGAGATCATACGAACCTTTTCATCCTCGAACATTTGTCTTCCACTCCTTGAGACTTCAATCCACAAGGTTAGTACTCAATCTTCCAGAACTACATCTGACATGATTCTCGTGCAATTCGAGATA
This sequence comes from Nicotiana obtusifolia, assembly GCA_002018475.1. NCBI lineage: Eukaryota > Viridiplantae > Streptophyta > Magnoliopsida > Solanales > Solanaceae > Nicotiana > Nicotiana obtusifolia. Next base: position 163,480 of record MCJB01003047.1, read on the forward strand.
TGTAGGCAACTCAAATACCAGAGTTCGGTCACAATCTTCTAAATCACCTCATTCCCACTCTGTCATGTTGACAAAATTGAGTATGGTTTCATTTCTTTGACTAGAGACTCTTACATCATCTCCAGTCAAAGAGGGGCAGCTGTTGACACTCAATTTTGGCCCTCTGTATGAAACTAACTTTGCAGGCTTCCTAATAAAAATGATAAAATGAAGTTTTTGCACATTATTTAGCTTTAATGCACTTTATTGATAATTATTCCTATTTTACAAAATATGAAAATTTCTACCGTTTTATTATGATTAGTTAAATACTACCATTTTTGTGCATTTCAAATAATTTATTGATAAAAGTCCTATTTTTCAAATATTAGGATATTCTATCAATTTATTGTCTTTTAAAAAAAAATTACTAAGTAATAATATTTTAAATAAATACTACATCATTTTCTAATTTTCTAATTATTTTTTAATTAGTAGCACAATATATTAATTATATGGAAGCCAGTAGAATTTACTTTAAAAATATAGATCAAGTCTAGCCAAAACCAATATCTCGTCAACATTCGATATGACAAGACAATTGATGTGACTAGACAAGATGTGAAAAGTTACGCGACAAGTCACATTGACATAACATGTCACATTGACGTGACATAACATCTTTTACCCAATGGATAAAGACTCACCTATTTTATCTTATTCAAAACCTTGGTCTTCAGGATTTACCCCATACAACCTACACTACACTACACCGCACCTTCCCAGTTCATATCAGATTCTTACACCCTTAAAACCTACATCTCTTTCCCATCTCACACTTGGAGAAGCTTCAACCGCCAACCCCCTATTATCACCTCTATCACTCTCTTCTTCGAGAGAACACCCCATCTTCATTTGCTTATTACTTTTCCGGTGACTGTTATATGGATGCTACCATTGCACCACTATCTCGCCTCTCTCTCTCTCTTCTATTCTCGTTCACTCACTTCTCTATCATCTCTCCTTCTCGAAGTACTGTTGTAACAATGGCCAGAATCTAAAGATCTAAAGGTTTGAGCATTTGTGCTTATGTTTTGGTCGTTGTTGTCGCACCACTATTATTCCGGCGATTCGTCGCCGTTTGTAGCAACGTGCCGGCGAGGACTTACTAGAGGAACCTCAAGATCTGGAGCTCATGGTTTTTCAGGCGATCAGCATTGAAACCGGTGACTTACTGTCTGGCCGGATTTTCGTTTCTCCGGCGACTTTTTGCACACAACTTCTATTTGTTTGCTGTTCCGGCGGATCTCGTCAGATGAAAACATTAAACTCCGGCGACCTTGCCTTGTTGCCTGTATAAAGAATTTTCCGGTGGTCCTCTCATTCATCTATTTGGGTTAATAACTGTGCTTGATTTGGTATTATTGTTCCATTTATATGAAACTTTGATTCTTGTATTCTGTTATAAATCTGCCCAACTTTGATCTTGTTGTTATATCTTGTTCTCTAAACCATCTCATGAGGTTGACTGCCATGTATTGTGGAAATTAAGTCCAAGATTGGATTTTCACCTTGTTGATGGATTGAGCTCACTTATAATCGACTTTACCTGGACGACTTGGTCTGGTTTGAAACTTCATTCTGTCGCCTCTATTGTTTAGCTATTAGTCTTGACAGATTATTGGAATTGACAGATCCTACAGTGCTTTGGATATGCTTAATTGTTAGCAGATTTGATCGATATCGTATCGAACAAGGGCCAATGAGAATGATTTTTTAGGCGACAACGCTCCGTATGACCCTTGGGACTGGGCTCAAAATAACGAGGCGATGATGAAAGCTAAAGAAAAAAAAGACGAGAATGTAAATATCCGTGCTGCTGAAGGCAACATGGTTGGCTGCTGGAGTTGCAACCAAGTCGGTATTCACATTCTAATGTCTTATTGCTATACGTCATACATCATCCGAGCCTTCAAAAACAATTAAATTATTTTCTAAAACAATTTCCAAAAAACATTTCAAATAATTTTTTAAAAAACGGAAAAACAATCTTTTATAAAAGTATTTTCAAAAGAAAATTATTTCAAAATTGATAATATTTAATTTATTTTACTTTATATTATCTTACGAACAATTTTCTCCTCTCTTGTGAGGTACTTTACTCGAAACGCTTTGGAAAGATGACGCTCGGAGACGAAGCATACCCCGTCAAACTCCTTGCCTTGTTACTTCCTGTTCTTGATTGTACTCAAGACACAAGTATAATAAAATACTAGTAGATCCCGTATTTACTTTTATTTATGTGCTTAGCTTAGGCTCACTTGTATGTGCTAGATTAACTACGCTTAGAGTATTGTGCTTAGGTAATAATCAATCTAATCGCCTAAACTCTAGTTAATAATAGTTCATATCGAATACTTACATCTTGGACGTGCTCTCGTGATTGGTTTGAGTAATTTGATTCATGTTTAATTAGTTAATGCGGATTGGTTAGCGTAACTTGAATAAATTTGAGTTTGTGAATAATTTCCTTAAGTTTAGTATAACTTTGGTATATTTAATTATTATAGAGTTTTTCTCTACTCTTACAACATCTTCTACTCATACACTCAAATTCATTTTTGTGGATAATTCTTTAGCTATCAATTTGATTATAAGGTATTAGCCTTTTAGTCTTGTGTGAAGTTTTACTCATAGGAATGATTTGTTTTACTTTACGCATAGTCTTTCATTAGAAAAGAATCTTACTTGTATTTCCTGATAAGTCTCCCTAAGCCCTATTTATTCAACTAACTCTTTATGATAAAATCTTGATCATTCTATGGTCACATGTAATATTTATGTGAATAATTTCTTTCCCTTGCTCCCCTATTTGTGATAAGTTTTCTTACTTTGCTTGATTATTCCTTTTAAGTTAATTTATGACTATTTTTATTTAAAGATAATTTGTTACCTCCCATTATATGTATTCAACTAGGACTAATATTGTTTAGTCAAATAACTTAGCTTCAAATTATAAGTCAAGGTTTTTTTCCTTATACTTTCTTTCGAATCCAATTCTTACAATCAAACTCCAAAATGATTTTCATTCATTAATTTGCTTTGTACATTTTATTATACATATCTTGCCATAAATGAAATAGTTGTGCTTCAAATATTCACTCGCTACATGACAATTACTTTGGCTACTCTTTGGTAAGAATTCTTTGTGAGGTACTTAGTCATTTGAGAGGCTTAGATATTCTAGTCATTTGGGCTTGGCCCAAAACTGGTGTTTCAAGACCGTGGCTCTAAAGATGGTCTCCAGCTGCTTATCGAATGATCATTTTTCCTACTACAAATATTTCTTTATTATATTGGGATGGAAATTTTCTCATGTCATAAATATTTTCAGCATTCTCTTATATCACATTCATTCATCAAATTAATTCTTTATTCATTAACCAATTCTTTTACTCTCATTATGCACTAAGATTATCCGAGGATGACTCTTCTTCCATTCTTTGATCAAATTCCTTGCTAACTATTCATCCATGTTCAACTAAATATTATTTCTCCTTTTTTCTCAAGTCCTTTAGTAAAAAATTTCTCTTGTTGTAGTTATCCATCTAAGACTGTTAACTCTAATTATGAGTTATTTTCTCTTTAAGTTTATCTTATAGGTTCAAACGTTTATTCAAACAATCTGAGTTGACATGCACTTTTTAGGTGCAATTCTTTTCATATTGTTCAATCTACTAAAAATACTCTCTTTGAATATATTTTTAATTCTATTGTACACTACATATTATTGCATATATATTTTGACAAATATTTTACTATTCTTTATCTAGAACTCACTTTATACTCAGCTTATCTTTTGGAATACGGTTCCCTTGTCCACTTTACATATATTTCATACGAGTCAATATATTTTAATCATTTCATTTCAAAAACACCAAAAAATACTTGCATATGTCATCCACACATAATTCATTACATATTTAATATTATCACTGTTCATTCTAGTGCACGTTAATCATTCTTGTATTCTTTGTAATAGGTGTGAGTATGTGCTAATTATCTTTGAACCTTTCCTTCCTTATTTGATCGAGTCCACAAGAACTACATTTTTGTGGATCTTGAGGAATGTCTAACACCTTCTCCTCGAGATAACTTGAACCCTTACTCAGAATCTCAACGTGTGCGCAGAAGTATATATTACGTAGTATAGTATAGGTCTCCTAGTATACCTTAAAAACTAGGTGGTGACTTTAAACAATAATTAACCTTGTAGAGTACTATAAGTTGTACATTGTTTTGACTTGTACAAAATAGGGTGCAACTGCAATTATCATGTTTGAAATGATTAACTTACACATAATATCTAACATGATCTTGATTTATTTCATTATTGGAAATGTATTTATCAATCAATTTGTTTGTTGATTCAATAAAGAGTTGTGTATTAATTCTGGGAATATTAATGATAGATAAAAATAGATCGCTGTATAATCTTTGAATGAATAATTTTAGAAAATAATGGAATTTCCATATTAATCGAGTATTTCTTCTTTTTAATATTTGGAAAATATTTTTTGGCGATTCGAATTTTTTAATATTGTTTGTTTTATTAGGACTAATGTCTATTTCTGGAGTTACTTTATTTTTCTCTTTTGTAATTCTTTCTATTTGATTTTTGATTGTACTTGTTCTATCAGTCAAATCCTTCATTTTGCTTTCTATCAGTGAAGAATTTGGCCAATTTCACGAAGTCACGTAGTCCAACAACATGTAAACCATAATAATAAGAACCACGAATATTAAAAACAAGGCACAATATAGCCTAAATTCTACCTTGAACATGAATAAACCGGGTGCACGTACATGGGTTCAACCCTTCACATGTACGCCACCCTTAGCACTTAGCCGATTTCAATAACTCAGGCAACTAGTGCCTCAACCAAGTTTAGGGAAGATACCTCAAACAAGCCAATCGGCCTCTGAACGGCTCGATCTAGCCAAAAACTTCGATAACATTAAATAAAGCGAAAGGAAACAACCCCAAATAATAAATCTTCAAACTTTATACAAATACATAAAGTCAAAAAACATTTCAACCCGTGCCCGCATCTCTAAATTCGACGAAACTCACAAATCCCAAACACTCATTCTAATATGAGTCCAAATATACAAGATCCATCCAAATCTGACCTCAAATCTCTAATTTTTACTCACTATAGCCAAAACCCCCAAATTTCTCTTTTAAATCCCATAATCTATATGTAAAAATCCAAGGAGAAATAAGATATAATGTTAAATTAAGTAGAAATCACTTACCCTCTTTTCTTGTGTGAAAATTCCCTTCAAAAATCGCCCTTCTCCAAGTCTATGGCTCAAGTATGAAATAATGGGTCTGAATCCCGAAATTACATCACTTATACTTCTATTCGGTGGTACCCTTCGCGAACGCGACAACTGCCTCTTGTTTGCGAAGAACAAAAATCCATAACTTACGCGAACACGGCCCCATCCCGCGATCGCGATGCCCAAACACCACAAGACTAATTGAACGCGGCCCCCCATCCCGTGAACGCAAAGGCCAAAGACCTGACCCTCCTCAGCCGGCCTTACTGACACGCGAACACGACGCCCAGCTCGTGATATCGAAGGCCATTCAGCCTCACCCATTGTCAGTGCGACCCCTATGTCGCGAACGTGAAGAATAACATCCCTCTTAGCTCAAAACACTCCGCAATCGCGATCCAGCCTCGATGATCGCAAAGAAGAAACTGACATCAACAAAATTTTAGATTTTCCAAAATGCTCCGAGTGGTCCGAAACCCACCCGAGCCCCTCGGAACCTAATCCAATGACACCAAGTACATACACCATATACAAACTCGTTTGCAAGCTCAAAACATCAAAATAACACCCATAACCAAGAATCGAACACCAAAATACATAATCCATTCCTTCAAGTTCAAGAAAATCAAACACTCACAATCAAGCGTCCGATTCAAGACTAACCAATCTGGAATGAACCCAAACTTTGCTCACAAGTTCCCAATGACTATACAGTCCTATCCCAAGTCTCGAATCAATAATCTGAACCTGATAGCCTCAAAGTTAACCCACAGTCAAATTTATGAACTTTCCAAACCTTTGGCTTTCCAACTTTCGATATATCGAGCCAAATCAACCTAGGAACCTCCAAATCTAAATTCGGACATACGCCTAAGTCCAAAATTACCATAAGACACTATTGGAACCATCAAAACATGTATCCAAGGTTCTTTATACAAAAGTCAAATCTTGGTCAACTCTTGCAACTTATGCTTTCAAAATCAGACTAAGTGTCTCAATTCACTCCAAAACCTTCCGAAACCAATACCAACCTCCCCCCCACCAAATAAAAAAACATTAAATACATACATAGGGAGTATCAAATAGGAAAACAGAGCTAAAATACGCAATACGACAGGTAAGGTCGATACATATTCCTCCTCTTAAACAAATATTCGTCCTCGGACGAGTTTAGAGTCATACATGAAATGCAAAAAAGGTGAGGATATCTGCTCCGCATATGATGCTTGGTATCCAAGGTCTTGTCAACCAGCTGATCTCTCTATTGAACCTTTATCGATGCAATATCTTTCGATCTCAACTTCTGAACCTGCCTATCTAAAATGACCACCGGCTCCTCATCATAAGTCAAATCCTTGTCCTATTACACCAAGATAAAATCCAACACGTGCGACGGATCGCTATAGCACTTTCGAATCATGGAAACATGGAACACCGGATGAACTCCTGATAATCTATGTGGTAAAGCAAGCCTGTAAGCCATCTCACTGACTCTCTTCAAGACCTCAAATAGACCAATATATCGAGGACTCAACCAGCCCGTCTTCCCAAAACTCATCACGCCCTTCATAGGCAAAACTCTGAGCAAGACCTTCTCACCCACCACGAATTCCATATCACGAGCCTTCCTATCAGCATAACTCTTCTGCTTGGACTGTGCAGTGCAAAGCCTCTCCTGAATCAACTTCACTTTCTCCAAAGCATCTCGAACCAAATATCTGCCCAATAATCTAGCCTCTTTAGGCTCAAACTAATCAACCAGAGAATGACACCGCCTTGATATAAGGCCTTGTACGGAGCTATATCTTTAGTAGACTAATAGTTGATATATGCAAACTCCACTAGCGGTAGAAACGGATCCCATTTGCCTCCGGTATCAATAGTGCAGGACCTCAACATATCCTCCAAGATCTAAATGGTTCGCTCGCGCTGCTGTCCGTCTGAGGTTGAATGTTGTACTCAACTCAACCTACGTGCCTAACTCACTCTGCACAGCTCTCCAGAAATACAAGGTAAACTGAGTGTCGTGATCCGAGATGATAGAAAAAGGTATTCCATGCAAGCAAATAATCTCTCAGATGTAGATCTTAGCCAACTACTCTGAAGTGTAGGAAGTCATGACCGAAATGAAATATGCCGATTTGGTCAACCGATCCATAATGATCCAAATGGCATCAAACTTCTTCAAAGTTCATAGTAACCCTACAACAAAGTCCACAGTGATACACTCCAACTTCCACTCTAGTTTATCAATCTTCTGAAGCAAACCGCCTCATCTCTCATGCTCATACTTGACCTGCTGACAATACAATAACGTGCAACATTCCCAATAATGTCTTTCTTCATCCTTCTCCATGAATAACACTTCTTTAAATCATGATATATCTTCATAAAACCTGGATGAGTGGAATACCGTAAGCTCTAAGCCTCCTCAAGAATCAACTTTCTCAAGCTATTCGTATTAGGAACAAAGATCCGACACTTGAAGCCTCAATACCCCATTGTCACCAATAGTCACCTCCTTAGCATCACCGTGCTGCACTATGTCCTTAAGGACAAGCAAGTGGGGATCATCATACTGACGCTACTTAATGCGCTTAAACAAGGACGACTGAGATAAAACACAAACAAAGACTCTACTTGGCTTCGAAATGTCCAATCTCACCAACCTATTGGCCATCACCTGAACATCCATGGCTAAAGGCCTCTCCACAGCCGGAATGAATGCTAAAATCCTCATACGCTCCGTCTTTCTACTCAAGTCGCCCGCAACCACATTAGCCTTTCCCAGAATGATGGAGAATAGTGATATCATAATCCTTCAACAACTCCAACCATATTCGCTTCCTCAAATTCAAATAATTCTATTTGAACAGATACTGGAGACTCTGATGATACGCATACACCTCACAAGACACGCCATAAACATAATGCCTCCAAATCTTGAACGCGCATACAATAGCTGCCATCTTTAAATCATGAATCGAGTAGTTCTTCTCATGAGGATTCAACCGGCATGATGTGTAGGCAATCACCCCTACCATCTTACATCAACACACATCCTAGACTAACCCGTGAAGCATCACAATAAACTATATATGATCTTGACACCAAAATCGGAGCTGTAGTCTAGGCAGTCTTGAGCTTCTGAAAGCTCTCCTCACACTCGTGAGACCACGTGAATGGAGCACCCTTATGGGTCAATTTAGTCTGTGGGGCTGCAATGGATGAAAACCCCTCCACAAAACAACAATAATACCCAGTCAACCCTAGGAAACTCCGAATCTCTATAACAGTAGAAGGTCTAAGCAAACTGTAAAAAACTGCTTTAATATTCTTCAGATCCACTTTAATCCCCTTGTTGGACACCACGTTGCCCAAGAACGCCACTGAATCCAACCAGAACTCGCACTTAGAGAACTTGGCATATAACTTCTTCTCCCTCAAAATCTGTAGCACAACCCTCAAATTTTGCTTATGCTCCTCCCTACTATGGGAATACACCAATATATCATACATGAACACAATAACGAATGAATCTAAATAAGGATGGAACACACTATTAATCAAATGCATGAATGTTGTTGGGGAATTAGTCAAACCAAAATACATCACCAAGAACTCATAATGCCCATAATGGGTCCTGAAAGCCATCTTAGGAATGTTTGAAGCCCTAATCTTCAGGTGATGGTACCCCCGGTCTTAGGCCAATCTTGAAGAATTCCCTAGAACCCTATAGTTGATCAAATAAATCATCAATGTGTGGCAATGGATACTTATTCTTGATGGTAATCTTTTTCAACTGCAAGTAGTCAATGCACATCCTTATGGAACCAGCTTTCTTCTTCAGAAATAGCACCGGTGCACCCTAAGGTGTGACACACTAGGTCTAATGAAACCCTTATCCAACAACTCCTACAACTATTCCTTCAATTTCTTCAACTCTACTGGTGCCATGCGATACAGTGGAATAGAGATGGGTTGAGTGCCTGGCATCAAGTCAATACCAAAATAGAAGTCCCTGTCAGGTGGCATGCCCGATAGGTCTGCAGGAAATTTATCTAGAAACTCCCTCACTACTAGAACTGACTCGACAGTTGGAGGATCGGCACTAACATCTCTCACAAAGGCAAGATATGCCAAACAACCTTTCTCAATCATCCGTTGTGCCTTTAGAAAGAAAATCACTCTACTAGGAGTGTGACCAATGAAACCCTTCCATTCTAACCTTGGCAATCCCAGCATAGCCAACATTATAGTCTTAGCGTAAATCAAGAATAGCGTGGTATGGAGATATCCAATACATAACCAAAATCACCTTATAATAAACCATATTGAGCAATAAAAGAATGGCCCCAGTCTCATAACCCCCAATGTAACCACAGAGGCCAATACACATGGTCTACCATAATAAAATCACCAACAAGTGTAGACACATGAACATGAATATTATGAGAACCACGAGGCATATCCAAGTAATGAGAAAAGTATGATGACACATAAGAATAAGTAGAACTAGGGTCAAATAACACTGAAGCATCCCTCTGGCACACTGAAACAATGCCTATAATCAAGGAATTTGAAGCAACTGCCTTTGACCTGGATAGAAAAGCATAGGATCGGGTAGTCCTCCACCTGACTGACCTCCCCCTCTATGATGGCCTCAAAGATGCTCTAATCTCGGTCTGGGCTGCAATGACTGGCTGTACTTGTAGAACCCACAGTGTTTGATAACCTTGAGCTAGCTGCTCTAGTGTATATGTGGCTAGAGTCTGGGCTCCTCCCCCTCCTGTGAGGTAGCTGGTGCAATTGGTATCATACCCACCTAGGCAAAGCTCGAATACAAACTCAAAATCTGAGCCAAAAACTCCTGAAGACCAGGCATAGCAATAAGTAAAGTTTGAGCTTTAGCTGGTCCCACTAGCTCAACCAAATCCGGAACTTTCTCCTCAATTGGAGGCTCCACAGCTACTGCTCTAGCTAAGGCTCTAGCTATGGCGCGTGCCCCACCTCGGCCTCTATCTCGGCCCCGACCCCGGCCCCTCATGGCCTTGACTAGAGGCACTGTTGCATACTCAGCTGATCCAACAGGTCGTGTTCTCACCATCTGTGAGAGAATAGAAGAGAAAGGATTCAAACTGATCCACCAGACTCTACTAAACTTGCTCATGACTTGTAGAACCTATGAATCTAGGGCTCCAATACCAACTTATCACGATCCAAAACCACCATTCGGTCATGATGGCACCTAACCCACTTTCTAGGCAAGCCAAGCATAATACTAATAAATCTAGATAACGATTCATGAAATAATATAAGTCTAAAAGCCAAATATTATAAATAAAGACTGCACTGATACGATAAATCCCCCAGAACTGGAAATACAGGGTCACGAGCCTACAATAGGAGTACAAGTCTGAACAACAAGTAATAAAAATAGAAAGAGACACCAAGATCTGCAAACAGAATACATCTCTACCTTGTCTCTCGGCAGCTCCACAGTAATCTAGAAAAAACCCGTACTGGTCCCACACCTGGATTTGCACAATTAAGTGCAGATTGTAGTATGAGTACAATAGACCCCATGTACTCCGTAAGTATCACGACTAACCTCGAAGAGGAAGTCACAAGAACCATCAATGATACTCACGTGATAAAACCTGAACAAGTCATAAATACACGCGAGTATGTAGTAATAATACTAGAATCTATACCTAGCTGCTAGTGGAACTCACGATGCACATAATGAATATATGCATGAACATTAACAGGATAACAATTCAGCATATAGAGGAGATATGCGCGAGTTACAGAGAGAGAGAGACATATAAAGAAGATACGTATTGTGTATCAAAACATTAATAGAAAGTAGCATATAGAGAAGATATGCAGTAAAATCATGTATACACTCAAGGAATTTTCATATAGAGAAGATATACAAAGACCCAACAATGATCAGTTTCCAACCACGTGTACATCATCAAGGAGAAACGTGAGAGGATGACCCTAAGGGGATGGATCCTTATCCACATGCTACACGGACAACTCACATTCCACATTCAACTCAACCCGCATGAAAACTCACATGCTTTCAAACCAATCCTGAACATAGAAGCATATACAAGAATACATGTATACATTCAATGAACATCAAATCAAGAACTCCTGGACTGATAAAATACATGCTAAAGTGGATGCATATGCGAAGTGTACAATCAAGACTCAGATTAGGCAGATACGTCTCAAAATAGCAGTTATCATGTTTGAATAGGATATTAACCCACATAATTTCTAACATGATTCACGAATTCACGTAGTCATACAACATGTAAAGCATGATAATAATAATCATAAATTTTCAAAACAAGGTATAATATAGCCTAAATACTACCCCGAACATGAATAAAACCTAGTGCACGCACATGGCTTCAGCCCTTGCACGTATCCAACACTAATAACTCAGGAAACTAGTGCCTCAACTAAGTTTAGGAAAGATACTTACCTCAAACAAGTCAAATCAATACTCCAAAAATACCTGCCCACGCGAATCGATCTCTAACTGGCTCAAATCTAGCAAAAAATAACTCAATAACATCAAATCCAGCCAAACGAAACAAGTCCAAACAATAAAGCTTAGATCTTTATACAAATACACAAAGTCCACCAAAAATTCAACTCTACTCGCACCTCTGAACCCAACAAAATTCACCAATCCCGAAGACCCATTTCAATATAAGCCCAAATATACAAATTTCATCCAAATCTGACCTTAAATCAGCCCCCAAAACTCCAATTTTCACTCTACAAAACCATAGCAAAACACCCAACAATTCTCTTTTAACTCCCATAATCTATATGTAAAATTCCATGGGAAACAAGATATAATATTAAAATATAGTAGAAATCACTTAACCTCTTGTCTTGTGTGAAAATCCCCTTCAAAATAGCCCCTCTCCAAGTCTAGGGCTCAAAATATGAAATAATGGGTCTAAGTCCCTAAATTACATCAATTATACTTTTTTCCAATGGTACCCTTCACGAATGCGGCCACTGCCTCGCGTTCGCGAAGCGCAAATCCATAACTTTAGATTACACCTATGCGAACACGGCCCCGGCCCATTATCGCGATGCCCAAATACCACAAGTCTACACGAATGTGGTCCCCATCCCGTGAATGTTAATGACAAAGATCTAACCCTCCTCAGTTGGCCTCCCTAATACACGAATGAGACGCCCAAGTCGCGAACGCGAAGGCCATTCAGCCTCACCAATCATGAATGCAACACTTATGTTGTGAGTGCAAAGAAAAGCATTCCTGCCTAGCTCAAAATACTCCGCAATTGCGCCTTTGCGATAGCGAAGAAGGAACTGACACCAATAAAATGTACAACTTTCCAAAATGCCCCAGGTGATTTGAAACACACCCGAGCCCCCGGGATGACGTCCAATCATACAAAAAAGTATATAAACCATATATACTTGCTCGTAAGCTCAAAATATCAAAATAACACCCATAATCAAAAATCGAATACCAAAACACATAACGTATTCCTTCAAGTTCAAGAACTTCAAACACTCACAACCAAGCGTCTGATTCAAGCCTAACCAATTTGGAATTAACCCAATTTTGCACATAAGTTTCAAGTGACTAAACAAACCTTTTGGAATTCCTGGATAAGTAATCCAAACCTGATATCCTCAAAGTCATCCCACGATCAAACTTATGAACTTTCCAACCTTCAACTTTTCAACTTTCGATATTTAGAGAAAATCAACCTAGAAACCTCCAAATCCAAACACGGACATACGCCTAAGTCCAACATTACCATATGAACTTACTGGAACCATAAAAATACAAATTCAAGGCCATTTACACAAAATTCAAACCTTGATCAACTCTTACAACTTAAGCTTCCAAAATGAGACTAAGTGTCTCAATTCACTCTAAAACCTTCACAAAATCAATCCCAACCATCCCCGACATTCACCATACATCAAATACACCTACGAGTAATATAAAATAGGGGAACAATTCTGAAATGCACAAAATAACCGATCAGGTCATTACAGCTAGTTGTTCAGCATGTTTGGCTATGCATTTGGGACTGGGTCAGAGTGAGTGACTCTCGAGAATGGTTCTAGTGGGTTCAAGATTTTTATGTAATGATTTCTGAAATTTTGTGTGGCTATGATTTGAGATTTGCATTGGATGGTGCATAGACTTGCAATATTTCTATGCTATTATTGATTCTATATGGTAGTATTAGAGAGATGAAAGAAACAACTTCGAGTTCATAGAAAGTCTCTTGGAAGCGAGCATTTCAGTTGAGGTACTTTTAGGTTTAGAAATCTATTTGATTTATTTTATTTAGAGGGATTTGGTTCTGATTGTTTGGCTATGTGCTAATGGGTTTCGAAGGGTTCATGATGGTTTTGACCTAGGCTCGAGGTTGATGTATTCTACAGGAATTGAAGGCTTATTGCATGTTCTGATATTCTCCTAGATTGAGTTAAGTGGAATATTTCTGGTTGATGGAGTGCATATCCTACTTGTGATTAAAAAATTGTTATGAGATTGTCGCAATTTCCTATCTTAACATGGTAAATACGATACGCTATATGGGATTGAAATTTGCATGGACAAGGTTGCAGTACAGTCTCAAAAGGAAGGTCATGATTTCTAGACAACATGTGAGATTCAGATATTTAGTAGGATGTTAGCACTATATTTTGTTGCCTGAGTAGTGTGTATATGGCAGTAGATGAATTGTGTGATGATATGAGAATGCTTGACGGGTACTAAAAAAATTGCATGGTTGGTGACTGTTGATGTTTAGGTTTTTCTATGTGGCACGAAAGAGTTGTGGGAGTACTTCTCATGAGGTGATTGTGCATGTGTGATGTGTCAATCATTTAAGTAGGTGAGTTAGAGATCAGGTATGGAGATTTTGGAATTTTGATGTTTAGAGACTGGATGTTCTCAAAGGCAGACTCTTCCTTTGGTTGCGGATTGTGAAAGTGTGTTGAGGACCAAACATTTGATTGTATATGTCATGGGTAGGTTACTGTGGACCCCCGAAAAGCCACTTACCTATTCCAAAATGGTTTGAAATGGTTGGGGGCCTATTGTTAGGCCTAATGTGATTGTGTATTCTACACTGGTTTGGGTTTGTATATTAATGCGCAACATTTACTATGGGTGTGTCATCAGGAATAATGGATGTTATTCATGCCCCAATCTGTTTCCTGCATTTCTCTCTTATGTTGTGATGGATTATGAGATTACTTGATTATTAGCATGCTTGTTGTGATCCTGTTTAGGCCTTGTGGTGATATATGAGTGAGATGGCTCATAAGATGTTGATTTGCTTATTGTACCATCGTTGTGCTTGCCTTTTTGTAGCGCATGTTTCTATCCATCTTCCCATGGTTATGTGTATTCACTTGCATGCTTGATGTTGATGCACATGTGTTGTTATTATGAGCATTATTGTCACGACCCAAAATCTCACATGTCGTGATGGCATCTATCACAATATTAGGCAAGCCGACAATTCAAAAATGACCATGCATCTTTAGGTTAAAAAATACCGAAATAAGCTTAAATAGTAAAATTCTCATAATTTAACTGATAAGAAAATACCGCGACTCAATACAAAATCCCTCAAAATTCGGGTGTCACTTAGTACATGAGCATCTAAATGACAACATAGTCTGACTACTAAAACACTATCCAGAAAGATAGAATAGTACAAATAAACTGAAAAAGAAGGAGAGTCAAGGTCTGCGAATGCCAAGGCAGCTACCTCAATAGTCTCCAACAGATAAATCTCCAAAGCTAGCAACCGCCATACCCAGAAGTACCTGGATCTACACACGAAGTGCAGAGTGTAGTATGAGTACAACCGACCCAATGTACTCAATATGTAACAAGACTAACCTGGGGATGAAAGCAGTGACGAGCTCAGATAGGTATAGTCCAAATACTGATTTAAACAGTACAGAAATGTAGACATGCTTTCAGGTTTACCAGTTTAAGTTTAACACGGATAAAATATGTCAAGTGTGATTGATATGAGGAATGATACATCACTATATCTACATGTCAATTATGCATGTAAACTGTAATGCAACACAGTGATAAAATCATATGCATACTCTCGGAGTATTTAATCTCGCTCAGCATGCTCAATCGCTTAGTCCTCCTAGTCACTCAGTCCTTCCAATCACTCGGCACTCGCGCTCAGCACTCGCACTCAGTAGGTACTTGCGCTCATTGCTAGTATGTCAGAATTCGGAGGGGCGTATCCTGCCCAGGCGTTAATGTAAGCCAATAATGTCATGAATATATAAAGCCTGTTGTGGCGTGCAGCCCGATCCCATAGCTATCACTCACAATCAGTCTATCAGCCTCACTAAATCATTAATCTCTCTAACCTCTCGAGATCATAAACTTCATGACAATCAGCCCTAACAATGATAATATGATATATCAATAGATGGCAACAGAGAATGGGATATGATATACAAACGATAGATGAATACATAATTGCAAATTAAGCAAGCAACTCAATAGCAAACGACCTCTGTGGGTCCCAACAGTACCAACATATAGCAAAAGCATGATTTCTAACATGAATCATAGCCCAATTTCTTAAACACTTGGAGAGTACGTGAGTAATAACAAGATTAGATGACTACATAGTTCCATGGAATCGACCAAGCCACAATTTCTACGGTGCACGCCCACACGCCCGTCATCTAGCATGTGCGTCACCTCAACACCAACCACATGACACATAATTCAGGGATTCATACCCTCAGAACCAAGTTTAAAAGTGTAACTTACCTCAAACCGTGCAAATCTCTACTCCAACAAGCCCTTGCCTCGCGAATTGGCCTCTGAACGACTTGAATCTTGCCACAAACAACTCAATACAATCAACACAAGTTATAAGAATCAATTCCATATGATAAAGCTAGGTTCTTTAACAAAAATCAAAAAGTCAAGCAAAAAAATCAACCTCGAGCTCGTGTCTCGGAATCCGACAAAATTAACAAAATCCGAACCCCCATTCAACCACGAGTCCAACCATACCAAAATTACTCAATTCCGATCTCAACTCAACCCTCAAATCGTAATCATCTATGGACCTCCAAATCATTATCTTGACACACTCCTATGTCCAAAATCACCATACGAAGCTATCAGAACCATCAAAGCTTCATTATGAAGTCATTTATATACAAGTCAACATCCGTCAAATCTTTCAACTTAGGCTTCCAACCTTGGGACTAAGTGTCCCAACTCATTTCGAAACATCCTCGGAACAAAACCAACCACCCCGACAAGTCACATAACAACATTAGAGCACAAAATAAGCAGTAAATAGGGGAACGAGGCTATAATACTCAAAATGACTAGCCGGGTCGTTACATTCTCCCCCTCTTAAACAAACGTTCGTCCTCGAACGGGTCTAGAATCATACCTGGAGTCTCAAATAGGTGTGGATATCTACTCCGCATCTCCCGCTCGGTCTCCCAAGTGGCCTCCTCGACTGGCTGACCTCTCCACTGCACCGTCACTGAAGCTATGTTCTTTGACCTCAACTTTTGAGCCTAGCGGTCCAAAATGGCCATCGACTCCACATCATAAGTCAGATCTCTATCTAACTGAACTGTGTTGAAGTCCAAACATGAGACGGATTGCTGAAATACTTCTAGAGCATGGAAACATGAAACACTGGATGAAAACTCGATAGAATAGGCGGCAATGCAAGCTTGTAAGCCACCTCTCCAATCCTCTTAAGCACCTCAAAAGGACCAATATACTGAGGGCTTAACTTGCCCTTCTTCCCGAACCTCATAACACCCTTCATAGGTGAAACTCGGAGCAGTACCTTATCTCCTACCATGTAAGCAACATCACGAACCTTCCGATCGGCGTAACTCCTCTACCTCGACTATGCCTTAGGAAGCCGATCCTAAATCAAATTAGCCTTGTCCAAAGCATCCTAGACCAAGTCAGTACCCAATAGCCTAGCCTCACCCGGCTCAAACCAACCAATTGGAGACCGACACTATCTCCCATACAAAGCCTCATATGGAGCCATCTGAATACTCGATTGGTAGCTGTTGTTGTAGGCAAACTCTACAAGAGGCCGAAACTGATCCTCATAACCCCCAAAATCCATGACACAAGTGCGTAGCATATCTTTCAATGTCTGAATAGTGCGCTTGGACTGTCCATCCGTCTAAGGGTGGAATGCTGTACTCAACTCGACCCATGTGCCTAACTTTTGCTGCACTGCTCTCCAAAACTGCAATGTGAACTGCGTGCCCCGATCTGAATGATGGACACCAGCACACTGTGAAGGCAAACAATCTCGCGAATATAGATCTCAGCCAACCACTCCGAAGAATAAGTAGTCCAAATCTTCAATGCATGAACGATGGCTGCCAACTCCAAATCATGAACAAGGTAGTTCTTCACATACAGCTTCAATTGGCGTGAAGCATAAGCAATCACCCTATCCTCCTGCATCAAGACACACCCAATACCAATCCGAGAAGCATCACAATACAATGTATAAGAACCCGATGCTGAAGGCACAACTAGAATTGGAGCTGTGGTCAAGGCAGTCTTGAGTTTCTGAAAGCTCTCCTCACACTCATCCAACCACTTGAATGGAGCACCCTTCTGGTTCAACCTGGTCAAAGACGTTGCAATGGATGAGAAACCCTTTATGAAGCGACGATAATATCCGGCCAAGCCGAGAAAACTCCGAATCTCAGTAGCTAAGGATGGTCTCGGTCAACTCTGAACCGCCTCTATCTTCTTTGGATCCACCTTAATCCCCTCACTGGACACCACATGCCCCAAGAACGCCACCGAACTGAGCCAGAACTCACACTTGGAGAACTTGGCATAAAGCTTCTCCTTCCTTAACCTCTGTAGTACAATCCTCAAATGTTGTGCATGCTCCTCTTAGCTACACGAGTACATCAGGCTATCATCAATAAATGACTATGTCAAACGAATCAGGATGTGGCCGGAATATACCGTTCATCAGATGCATGAATGCTGCTAGGGCATTGGTCAGCCCAAAATACATCACAAGGAACTCATAGTGACCATAGCGAGTCCTGAATGTCGTCTTCAGAATATCCGACTCCTAAATCTTCAACTGGTGATACCCAGACCTCAAATAAATCTTAGAGAACACTCTCGCTCCCTGAAACTGGTCAAATAAATCATCAATGCGCGGCAAAGGATACTTTTTCTTAATTGTAACTTCGTTCAACTACCTATCGTCGATGCACATCCGCATAGTACCATCCTTCTTCTTCACAAACATAACTGGTGCACCCCAAGGCGAAACACTAGGCCTAATAAACCCCTTATCAAAAAGCTCCTGAAGGCGCTCTTTTAATTCTTTAACTCTACTGGTGCCATACAGTACAGAGGAATAGAAATGGGTTGAGTGCCCGACACCAAGTCAATACACAAAATCAACATCCCTGTCGGGTGGCATGCCCGGCAGGTCTGCAGCAAACACATCCGAAAAGTCTCGCACTACTGGAACAGAATCAATAGTAGGGGTATCAGCACTAAAATCCCACACAAAAGCCAAATATGACAAACACCCCTTCCCAACCATCCATTAGGCCTTCAAATATGAAATCACCCTACTGGGAACATAGTCCAAACAACCTCTTCACCCGATCATAGGTAAACCCGACATAGCAACCGTCACGGTTATAGCGTGACAATCCATAATAGCATGACATGGAGACAACCAATCAATATCAAGAATCACATCGAAATCAATCATTCTAAGCAATAAAAGATCAACTCTAGTCTCCAGTCCTCCAATGGTCAGCGCACGCGACCGATACAAACGGTCCACAATAATAGTATCGCCCACCAGTGTAGATACATGAACAGGTGAAACTAAGGACTCACAAGGCATATCGAAATAATGAGTAAAATAGGATGATACATATGAATAAGTAGAACCGGGGTCAAATAAGGTGGAAGCATCCCTATAGCACACTGAAACAATACATCTGATCACTACGTCTGAAGCAACAACCTCTAGCATGGCAGGGATAGCATAGAATCAAGCCTAGCCGCCACCTGATGGGCTTAACCCTCTAGGGAGACCTCTAGCTGCCTGAGCCCCACCCTTAGCTAGCTAGGCAAATGGTGAAGTAACTGGTGTGGAAGTCATAGCCTGACCCCTCTGCTGAACTAGACCTCCAAATCGACGGGGACACTACCTCCACACACGTCTGAACTCTGACACTCAAAGCAACTCCTTGATGGTGGTGGGGACTGAATTGGACCCCGAGAACTAGAATAATTGCTAGAAGAACCTGGCAGAAACGAACCCTGAATTGATGGAGCACGAGACAAACTCTGAGCTGGGAGGGCATTGAGAGATGACTGACCCGGGAGAGAATTGTATGAACCATGAGTAGCTGATGCACCACGATGAACCGGATGAGTCATTTGAGCGAGCCTATAAGGACGACACCTACTGTGGTAGGACTTTCCTCTAGAAGAAACATCACTGAAACCACCTAAACCGCAAGGCCTCTTAGCCTCCCTCTCCTAACATTCCTTACTACGGACCTGCTCTAGGCACCTAGCAATATCAACCACCTCATCGAACCTAGCACCTGATGCAATCTCCCGAGTCATAGCAAAGCGCAATTCATAGTTGAGGCCATCAATGAACCTCCTAATCCTCTCCTTTGTTGTGGGAACCAATCAGATTACACTACGAGCCAACTCTGAAAATCTCATCTCATACTGGGTTACAGACATACCCTTTTGGCGTAGCTGCTCAAACTGCCTACGCAACTCCTCCCTGTGAGTCGGTGGCACAAACTCCTCCAAGAAGAGAACGAAGAACTCGTGCAATGTAAGTGGTGCAGCACCGGCTGGCCTGCTCCGCTCATAGGCTTCCCACCATCTGAAGGTCGCCCTTGACAACTGAAAAGCAGTAAATGAGACCCCACGAGTCTCCAGAATACCCGCCGTTTTGAAGAATCCGCTGGTACCTATCTAAGAAGTGCTGAGCATCCTCTAACTTAGCCCCACTGAATGATGGGGGCTTGAGCCTCCCAAACCTTTCTTGTCTCTTCTGCTCCTCATCACTCATAGTGGGACCCACCTGGGCCTGAACAACTACCATCGGCTGGGTTGGTAGTACCCTTGGTGTCTGAAGTCCCTGAACCACCTGCTTTGGAGTATGGCGGCGAGAGTCTGTGCACCTCCCCCCGCCTGAGAAGTGGCTGGTGCGGCCGGAGCTGAAATCGCCTCAGCAAGGCTAGTGCAAACGGTCAATATCTGGGCTAGAGTCAATATCCGACTCAACCACATTTGGAATCTGCTCCTGAGCTGGAGCACCTGGTAGGTCTACAAGTGCTGCTCTGGTTGCTGTACGAGCTGCACCTCGGCCTCTACCGCAGCGTCGGCCTCTCATGGCCCTAGCTGGTGGTACTGGTGGCCGTACGCCGGGTCCGGTGGCATGTGTCCTCACCATATGTGAGAGAAGAGAATAGCAGAATTTTAGTTTTCGGAATTAACAAATCCGCACGACAAGAACACAAGAAAATGAAGTTTTCCAAATGGTTCGGCAACCTCTCGAAGATAAGTACAGACGTCTCTGTACTGATCTGCAAGACTCTACTAAACCTGCTCATGACTCGTAAGACCTATGTAGCCTAGGCTCTAATACTAATTTGTAACGACCCAAAATCTCACATGTTGTGATGGTGCCTATCGAAATACTAGGCAGGCCGACGATTCACAAATGACCATGCATCTTTAAGTTAAAACATACTTAAATAAGCATAAAGAGTAAAATTCTCATATCTTACTGATAACAAAATACCGCGACTCAATACAAAATTGCCTAAAATATTAGTGTTACTGAGTACATGAGCATCTAAATGACAACATAGTCTGACTACTAAGATATTATCTAGAAAGATAGAATAGTACAAATAAACTGAAAAAGAGGGAGAGTCAAGGTGTGTGGATGCCAAGGCAGCTACCTCAATAGTCTCCAACAGATAAAGCTCACAAAGCTAGCAACCGCCGTACCCGGAAGTACCTGGATCTACACACGAAGTGCAGAGTGTAGTATGAGTATAACCGATCCAATTTACTCAATGAGTAACAAGACTAACCTTGGATTGAAAGCAGTGACGAGCTCAGACAGGTACAATCCAAATAGAGATTTAAACAGTACAGAAATGTAGACATGCTTTCAGGTTTGCTAATTTAAGTTCAACGTGGATAAAATATGCCAAGTGTGACTATATGAGGAATGATACATCACTATTTCAACATGTCAATTATGCATGTCAACTATAATGCAACATAATGATAAAATCATATGCATACTCTCAGAGTATTTAATCTCGCTCAGCACGCTCAATCACTCAATCCTCCCAATCACTCGGCACTCATGCTCGGCACCCGCACTCAATAGGTACCAGCAGTCACTGCTGGTATGTCAGACTCCAGAGGGGCAAATCCCGCCCAAACGCTAACATAAGTCAATCATGGCATGAATCAATAAAGCCTGTTGTGGCGTGCAACCCGATTCCATAAATACCACTCACAATCAAGCCCTCGGCCTCACTCAATTATCAATCTCTCCAGTCTCTTGGGCTCACAAATCTCATGAAAATGAGTCCAGACAATGATAATATTATGTATCAATAGATGGCAATAGAGACTAAGATATGATATACAAATGATAGATGTGACTGCGTACATAATTGCAAATTAAATAAGTAATTCAACAGCAAACGACCTTTGTGGGTCCTAACAGTACCAACATATAGTCTAAGCATAATTTCTAACATGAATCACAGCTCAATTTCTCTAAAACATGAAGAATACATGAGTAATAACAAGATTAGATGACTTCGTAATTCCACGGAATCGATCGAGTCACAACTTCTACGGTGCACACCCACACGCCCGTCACCTAGCATGTGCTTCGCCTCAACACCAACCAAATAACACATAATTTAGGGATTCATACCCTCGAAACCAAGTTTAGAAGTGTTACTTACCTCAAACCATACAAATATCTACTCCAACAAGCCCTTGCCTCGCGAATCGGCCTCCGAACGATTCGAATCTAGTCACAAACAACTCAATACAATCAACACAAGCTATATGAATCAATTCCATATGATAAATCTTGGTTCTTTAACAAAAGTCAAAAAGTCAAGCCCAGACCCACGTCTCGGAATCCGACAAAATTAACAAAATCTAAACACCCATTCAACCACAAGTCCAACCATACCAAAATTGCTCAATTCCGATCTCAACTCGACCTTTAAATTTTCAAATTAAAGCCTATGAAGTTTCTACAATTTTCACAATTTTTCCAACCCAAAACACTAATTAAATGGTAAAAACAATGATAGATTCATGTATATTTAACCAAATCCGAGTTAGAATCACTAATGCCAATCAATTCCTTGAAAATCCCTCCAAGAATTGCCTCAATCCGAGCTCCCAAAGTCCAAATATGAAATAATACTCTAACCCTCGTTTTTGAAATCTTATATTCTGCCCAGATGTTCCTCTTTGCGATCACAGAAAGTCCCTTGCTATTACAAAGAACAAAAATAAGCTTCCCTAAAAAATAGCCTATGCGAACACGACGACCAAGTCGCGAATATGATGGTCATCACACCTGACAAACCATGAACGCGTTCATACCTCTGCGATTGCGTAGGCTTAAATCCTGACGCCCAGCTGACCACTCCTCTATGCGATCGCGTCTCCTTCTTTGCGATTGCGAAAGAGAAAACCAGCTACAGGAAAATCAGCAGTTCCTCAAGGTTCAAAAATGTGCCAAACAAGATTTGAATCGTACCCGAGGTCCCTGGGACCTCAACCTAACATATGAACAAGTCCTAAAATATCATACGAACTCGCTCAAAGCCTCAAATCACATCAAACAACACTAAAACAACAAATCACGCATCGATTCAAGCCTAATGAACTTATGAACTTCTAAATTCCAAAAATAATGCCGAAACATACCAAACCAACTCCAATTAACCTCAAATTTTGGACACAAGTCATAAATAACACATGGACCTATTCTAACTTTTGGTAACCACAAAGTCAACTCTTGTTCAAACCTCTCAACTCTCCAAACTTATATTTTTTTTCCAACTTTCACCAATTCAAATCAAAATCATCTACGGACCTCCAAGTCATTATTCCGACACACTCTTAAGTCCAAAATCACCATACGAAGCTATCAGAACAGTCAAAACTCCATTCTAGAGTCATTTACACACAAGCCAACGTCCGGTTAGCTCTTTCAACTTAGGGTTCCAACCTTGGGAATAAGTTTCCAAACTCATTCCTAAACATCCCTAGAACCAAACCAACCACCCCGGCAAGTCATATAACAACAATTGAGCACGGAATAAATAGTTAATGGGGGAACGGAGCTATAATACTCGAAGAAACTAACGGGGTCATTATAATTATGGCTCGATGGATATTCCTTGTGGATTGATATGCTGGATCGGTTGCATGCCACAATGGTATGACATGTGATCGGGTTGCACGCCACAACAATATTATGTTAGGATACGACTCCTTGTGCTCATCCCGAATGTTTTGTTTCTCCCTTGTGGGATGGATTCATAGCGCTATGCTTATGTTGTTATGTCTGTTGAACTTGTTGGGTAGTTTTCTTATTTGTATTCTCTTTATATTCTTGGTTTTATTCAAGTTGTTACTTGTTTGGTGCATGGATCATGTCATATTAGGTTTTGGATGTCATTTGATGTGGCATGTCAGTCAGGCAGCTTGTATTGAGTGAGATGAAGTTATTGTACTTGGAATTTATGCAACTGGATTGGGATAAGGTATGTTTGGAAGAATAATGTTTGTTGTCAACTCAAAATTTGGAAAAAATAGTCCTTATCAAGCGAGAGAGCTCGACGACTTGTTGATTTAGTGAGTGGTTATGAGTTTATACACTTTCTTCCATCATTGGAAGTGTTGTGAAAGTGTGAAACAAGGTTATATTTGATATCAGGTATATTAACAGTACTAAATTTGGTAATGAGCAACTATTGTGGTCAGAAGTTATTGCTATGAGTATATGAGTTATGTGGTAAAACGTGTTAGATCTCAGCAATATATTGACGGCTTGATGCAGCTTTCTAGGATTGATATAATGTATGTATGTAAGAATCGGGACTTAGAGGAAATTCCAAAAGTTAGAATTTGTTCCTAAGGATTGTAAGCTAAGTTAGAAGGAAGAATCTTCAGTCAGGATTGTGTATTGGTTTTGCATGGTTTGAGGTGATGTGAGATCAGCCATGGGTATGCGCATGATGAGTTCTTACCATGATTTGTTGTCTTTAAAATAATTCTTGGCACGTTCGAGGACAAACGTAGGTTTAAATAGAGGAGAATGTAACGACCCGACATGTCGTTTTGGGTTCTAGCATTTTGTTCTCTGACTTGAGACTTCGAGTGGCTTTATATTGTGTATTATGACTTGCATGCATGGCTGATTTTTATATTAGCAAGGTTCGAGATTGATTTGATAGAATGATTCTCAAATTGAAAACTTTAAGTTGAAAAAGTTGACCTAGGTTTGACTTTTGAGTAAAAAACCTCGAATTGGGGATTTGATGATTTTGATAGGGTCGTATGGTTATTTTTGACCTAGTCGTACGTTCAAATTTGAATTTGGGTGTTCCTAGAAGGATTTGGTTCTATTTGTCGAAAGTTGGCAATTCGAAGAATTGGAGAGTTTATAGGTTTGATCGGGAGTTGACTTCGGTGTTATTGGAATCCTATTGTGATTTTGAGACCTTGAATAGGTTTTTTTTATTGATTAGAACTCATGTGCAAAGTTTGACTGTGAACTGGAATATTTAAGTGTAATTCGAACGCGTTCGGTGAAGTTTGAAAGTTAAGAGAATGATTTTGATCCTCGATTTTTGGTTTTGATCTTAGTTGTGGTGTTTTGAGCCATTGGAAAGGTTTGGAAGTTGTATATGGACTTGTTGGTATGATTGGACGGGGTCCTAAGGGGTTCGTGTGAGTTTCAGAGTGGGTTCGAACCATTTTGGGTGATGTTTGCATGCTGGTTTTTCTGATGTCTCTGATGTTCTTCGTGATCACAAAGGTATAATCGTGTTTGCATAGTGTTTGTTGGGAGCTGGGGGCTTTATGTTTTGCATTCGCATAGCCAGTCACATGGGTTCACAAAGTGTGGTAAAAGGTCTCATGTTGGGGAACGACTGCATGCGTTCGCGTAGAGGAGGAGTTTGGTCGCTAGAGCTTTGTTCTTCGCGCTCACCGGAATTGTCTGCGTTCGCATAGTATGGGCAGCTTGGTCATCGCGTTCCCAGCTAACCAGTTATGTTCGCATTGAAGGAAAGTTGGCAGGTAGCATTTTGTGCTTCGCGATCACATGGGCCTTATTGCGATTGC
Organism: Nicotiana obtusifolia; assembly: GCA_002018475.1. Taxonomy (NCBI): domain Eukaryota; kingdom Viridiplantae; phylum Streptophyta; class Magnoliopsida; order Solanales; family Solanaceae; genus Nicotiana; species Nicotiana obtusifolia. The sequence continues at coordinate 189,317 of MCJB01003047.1, forward strand.
GAATGGTAACCTTCGACAGAGTTTATAAGTGGTGTATTTTGGGATTTTTATCTCATTTCTCATATTTTGAACCCTAGACTTGGAGAGGGGCAATTTCTCATGGAGATTTTCACACAAGACTTTGGGGTAAGTGATTTCTCTCACTTTTGGTATTATTTCAAGAATCAATATGAATTATTAACACCCAAAACATAGAATCTTGAGGTGAAATTTGGGGTTTTGCCTACACTTTAAGAGAGTGTATTTTGAGGATTTGAGTATGGATTTGGACTTAATTTTGTATTCTAATCATATATTTGGACTCGGAAGGTCATGAGTCATCATATTTTTGCAATGGTTTCGGGTTTCGAGCAGGTGTGCCCAAGGTTGACTTTTAGGAAATTCTTCAAAGATCGAGGCTTTATTAATTGAGATTACTTCCTATGGCATTGATTGACTTTCTTGGTTGATGTTTGGCCAGATTTGAGTCGGTCAGAGGTGATTGCTCAAGGAAATGCAATTTTGGAGCTTTTGACTAGCCCAGATGAGCTAAGTGTCTTGCCTAATTTTGTTGAGAAATATTTTCCTAATAAATGATATTATTTGCTATATGTAGGGGAGATGGATATGCAAAGTGACGAGCATATATGCATGTGACAGGGTTATCCATGCTCGGGGTAGATTATATGCTTCGTTGTGCCTTGTTGAACTTCGTGAACTTCTTGACTTATATCTTACTTGATTTCTATGATAACATAAATACAAATATCCATGCTAGAGATCATGTTTTAAGCTTATTACATCTTAAAAGAATATGAGGAACTATTTTGAGATTGTTAGTGTACTTAATTGGGTCGTTGCAATGCCTATATTAGGAACACATATCTATACCCGTTATTCTTGGGATACTTGGATATCCATATTTAAGCTTTGTTGAGATACTTGAATATTATGGTTCTTGAAACATTGTCTCGCCTATTGGTGCAAAAGCTATGATTATCTCTCACGAGGTGTATTATGCTTAATCGCTCTTGTTAATGTTTTTTATGCATCCTACCTTGCTTGATTATGTTATACATCTTGGTGATGAAGAGGGAATTGCAGAAAGGGTGTTTCTGTACTTATTGACATTATTATTATTGCACGAAGGGTGATTTCATGCTTCTGAGGAAGAGTGATTGGCACGAAGGGTGTTTTCGTGCTTCTTGACATTAATATTTTCACGACACAAACCGATGGGCCATGACGAGTGCCCGAGTCCTACCTGTCGAACACCCCTAAGCATGCGTCTAAGATATAAACATGAATTAAGGGTAGGTCATGTATAACATCTGTCTATAAACTGCTGAATCACGTGAATAATGTACGTGAGGAAAACATGCCCAAGAGACATATATGCATATACATTCGGCATACGGCAGTCCAACAAGGCTGCTACAGACAACTATATATTCACAACTAGAAGCTAATAAGGCCACATACTATCCAACTATACATGATTGTCAACAGACCTCGAATATAGTGTACAACAATATAAAGAACGGGACTGGGCCTCGTCATACCCATATATGTAAACAGAAATATCGTACCACAACCCAAAAGCAGCTCCGGATCAAATGGAGCACACCAACTCTCGCTGAGCAAGGATCCTAAGAAGGGGGACCTTTAGCCTATCTACCTACACCTGCGAGCATGAAACGCAGTGTCCCCAAGCAAAAAGGACGTCAGTACAAATAAAGTACCGAGTATGTAAGGCATGAAAGCAGTATATAAAAGACATGAGAGAAACATGGAGTAAAGAACTCAACTTGTAAGTCTGAACAACTTTGTGAATATCATGCATAGGTATATGCGTACATAACATCATCAAGCCTCTGAGGGCATCCCATTATATTATCTCGGCCTTTGTGGGCGAAATCATCAACGTAAATCAGCTGATCAGGTGGTGGTGCGTATATAACGCCGTAACCTTTCCTATACCCCATATACATATAATATACGTGTATATAATGCCATATGGTCATGGGTCAATGTACATGTATAAATGAATGCAATACATAATGAAGTAAGTCAATAAAATCTCTCGGAATGTCATAATATCAACATGCCTACGGATAAACTTTATCAACTACGTATTTTCTAAGACCCTTAGTACTTCTATGAAGAGAGTCATTTATAAAAGTTGTGCTTTTGCTCGTTTCATCTGTATCATATGGATCATGCCAAAAGGAAAGAAGAGATAGCCTTAACATACCTCAAATCCGTCTCTGGATGACTTAGTGTTGCTGCTATTAATGGAAAGAGAATGCTACTGCTATGTTGGAAAGGGAACAATGTTATTACTGTATCTCAAATCACAAAATATTGGGCTAAATTGAAGAAGATCAAATTAGAATGTGTTGGCTCCATAACTCACGTTTCCACTACCTAATACAAAGTATTGCATATGTATTCCTTAAGCCCTCCATCTCCTAAAGTGAGATAAGCTACATATGTACATATATCACTCCCTCCTCCTAAAGTATTGCATATGTATTCCTTAAGCCCTCCATCTCCTAAAGTGAGATAAGCTCCTTCTTACACATATATCTAAATTATTTTAAAATTATTATATATAAATTAGTACTTCTATGAAGAGACACATGGTCATCTAATCAAATATAACCATAACATATATAAAATGATAATTTATCTAATTCATTTAGTAAAAAACTCATCACATTTTTATTATTAAAGAAATTCATTAGTGCTTTATAAATTTAAACTATACTAATATATCATAAATATTATGACCTCTAGAAAATATATGTTGTCAAATTATTATTATTTTCCATCCAAATATCAAGGGTACAGATTTTTGTACTATAAGTTCTCAAAATGGTAAAAGATAACTTCTCTTTTTTATCTTATTAGAAGATAAATTCTACCATTATAATAAAGAAAATCTCGGTTATAAACTTCCTCATATTATGTGTATAATTTAAAGCCTATCCAAAGAGTAGTAATATTAATAACTATATAAAATCATATTTACCAAACTTTTAAAGTAATTGATACATTTAAAAGAATATACCATATCGAGGCAATATATAACGGTTTCGAAATTCGTCAAACTTACGGGGTCCAATATCTATGACCTCATGTACAATCTTAATCTCTTCCAACTCACATGGTTTTACTACGACGCATCCAAACACTAAGGTACGAGGTGTTACATTATATTGAGGAAACTTATTCTCTTGATTTGTTTTACTTCTAAACCTTTCATCATGTGCTATAGATGTTTTAAACACTCATATACTTGAGAATTTGCTTGCTCTCCAAGCTCACTTCGTCTAACTTATGATGAACTGAACTTATAAAATTATGGGATGTGACATCCTTCCCCCATTAGAAACATTCGTCCTTGAATGTTTAAACTCCTAGTCTATAAAACGTTTGGCGGAGTCTCCTTTGCAGCAGTACCACTACTAACCTTTCACGTAACAAACCCAATAATGCAATGCCACATAGGGCCACAATCATCAATAACGACAGTAGCCTCACATGACCAATGACAGTAACTGACACAATAATCCATACACGCACCTAAGGGCTGTGATGTCTTAGTCTGATCCTCCCCTTGAAGCAGAAACAAGTGAGGATACCTAGACTTCATGTCTTCTTCAGCTTCCCAAGTCATCTCTTCCACATTATTGTTTCTCCAAAGTACTTTAATCAAAGCTACGTCTTTATTCCTTAATCTCTGAACCTGTCTATCTACAATAGAAACGGGAGCTTCCTCATATGATAGCTGCTCTATGACCCGAACATCGTCAACTGACACGACTTTGGAAGGATCTCCAATACACTTATGGAGCATAGACAGAAGAAAGACTGGATGTACAGACTCCAAGTCAGAAGGCACTTCTAACTCATATGCTACCTGGCCTACCTTGTGTATGATCTTATATGGTCCAATGTACCGAGGGCTAAGTTTTCCTTTCTTACCGAACCTCATAACGCCTTTCATCGGTGATACCTTTAGGAATACCAATCGTCAACCTGAAACTCCAAGTCTCGTCGTTGATTATCCGCATAAGACTTCTGACGGCTTTGAGTTGCTAATAGCCTTTTCTGTATGAGCTTAATCTTCTCGATTGCCTGTTGTACCACCTCTGGTCCTACTAATTTAGTTTCCCCAACGTCGAACCATCCGATAGGTGACCTACATTTTCGTCTGTAAAGAGATTCATACGGAGCCATCTGAATGCTGGAATGATAGCTATTATTATACGCAAACTCAATAAGCGGCAGATGATCATCCCAGCTACCCCTAAAGTCTATCACACAGGCCCGTAACATATCCTCAAGTGTCTGAATAGTACGCTCAGCCTGACCGTCTGTCTGGGGATGAAATGTTGTGCTAAGACTTATCTGAGTCCCCAATCCTCTTTGGAAGGACCTTCAAAATTTAGCTGTAAACTGAGCACCTCTATTTGAGATAATTATATATAGGGACACCATGAAGCCGTTCTATCTCTTCAATGTAAAGCCTGACATAATCCTTTGCTGAATACGTAGTCCTTACAGGCAGAAAATTGGCTGATTTTGTAAGTCTATCAACAATAACCCATATAGAATCGAACTGACGCTGGGTACGAGGTAAGCCTATGACAAAATCCATATTAATTACTTTCCATTTCCAAGTCAGAATCTCTATAGCTTGCAATAATCCACCCGGGTTTCTAATCCTCAATCTTAACCTGCTGACAATTATGACACTGAGAAACAAACTCTGCTATATCCTTCTTCATTTCGTCCCACCAATATATTTCCCTGATATCATGATACATCTTTGTTGCTCCTGGATGAACAGAATAACGAGAATAGTGAGTCTCTCCCATAACCTGCCGGTGCAGCCCTGCAACATTAGGGACACATAATCATCCTCGATATTTGAGGACCCCATCTCCTATAATCTCAAATGGTGTCTTCTCCTTTTGAGAGGATGTATCTTTGTAATGAGCTAACACAGTATCCTCATACTGGCGTTCCTTCACTTTGGCTACTAAAGAGGATGTTGCCATGTCCTGAATAGTAACTCCGGTATCACCTGAGTCTAGTAATCAAACTCCAAGACTAGCTAGCTCATGAATCTCATGGGCTATCCCACTCTTCTCTGGCTGTAAATATGACAGGCTACCCATAGATCTACAGCTGAGGGTATCGGCTACTATATTCGCCTATCCCCGATGGTATAAAATATCAACATCATAGTCTTTCAGTAGCTCTAGCCATCTCCTCTGATGTAAATTCAATTCCTTCTGCTTGAAGATATACTGAAGGATCTTATGATCCGTATAGATATCAACATGAATACCACACAAATAATGCCTCCACATCTTTAATGCATGAATCACCGCGTCTAACTCTAAATCATGGGTTGGGTAATTCTTTTCGTGCTTTCTCAGTTGTCTAGAAGCATAAGCGATAATCTTACCATGCTGCATCAATACACAACCCAATCCAATGCCTGAAGCATCACAATAGATAGCATAACCATCGGTTCCCTCTGGGAGTGTCAGAACCGGTGCTGAAGTCAATCTGTCCTTTAATGCCTAGAAACTTCGCTCACAAGCATCAGTCTACTTAAACTTAGCTCCCTTCTGAGTCAACTTTGTCAATGGTGTTGAAGGAGAAGAAAATCCCTCTATAAATCTCCTGTAATAACTTGCCAAACCTAGGAAGCTACGAACCTCTGTCGGTGTCGTGGGTCTAGGCCAAGTCTTCATTGCCTCAATCTTCTGTGTATCAACCCGGATACCCTCACCTAAAATAATATGCCCAAGGAAAGCTATAGAATTCTACTAGAATTCACATTTAGAGAATTTTTCATACAACTTCCCTTTTTGTAGAACTTTGAGCACAATACGCAAATGATCTGTATGTTCAGTCTCTGAATGGGAATAAACCAATATATATCGATAAATACAATCACGAACAGATCTAAAAAGGGTCTGAACACACGGTTCATCAAGTCCATGAATACTGCTGGGGCATTAGTCAAACCAAATGACATAACACAAAACTCAAAGTGCCCGTACCTGATCCTGAATGTTGTCTTCGGGAAATACTTGACACCCTGTAACTGATCAAATAAATCATCAATCCTCGAGAGCGGGTACTTATTCTTGATCATCACCTTATTCAACTGCCTGTAATCAATACACATCCGCAAGGAACCATCTTTCTTTCTTACAAATAACACATGTGCTCCCCACGGTGATGTACTAGGTCTGATAAAGCCTTTTTCAAGTAAGTCCTCTTATTTGTTCTTTCAGTTCTGCAGGTGCCATTCTATAAGGAGGAACATATATCGGCTGAGTATCTAGTAGTATGTCAATAGTGAACTCAATCTCTCGCTCTGGCAGAAGACCCGGAAGCTAATCGGGAAAAACATCGGGAAACTCATTAACCATAGGGATAGCCTGAATGGTTGGTGACTCTACTTTTACCTCCTGCAGCCGAACTAAGTGATAAATATAGCTATTTCTAATCATCTTCCTTTCCTTGAGATAGGAAATAAAACTACCTCTCGGCGATGACGTATTACCTTTCCACTCCAAAACAGGCTACTCGGGGAACTTAAATCGAACCATCTGTGATCTACAATCAACATTTTCATAACAAGAAGCCAACCAATCCATACCCATTATAACATCAAATTCTACCATATCTAGCTCAATTAGGTCTGCTACTGTAGAATGACTATGAACTACTACTATACAATCTCTATATACCCGCATAGCTATCACTGGATCCCCAACAGGTGTGGACACCTCAAAAGGTTTAACCAACTTAGGTTATATCCCAAACTTATTAGCAACCAACAGAGTGACATATGATAAGGTGGAACCTAGATCAATCAATGCATATACATCATGTGAGGAGACTGATAATATACATATATAACATCAGGTGTCGACTCCTGATCCTGTCGACCTGCTAATGCATAAATAAGATTCTAAGGATCGCTCGAGCTAGATGCTCCACCTCAACCTCTACCACGACCGATTGGTGCTTGTGAACCTTGCCCATGGGGGCGTATTGATGATGACGAACTAGCTACAGATCCCGCTGGCTAAATTATACTTGCACCAGCTCTCGTCGGACAATCTCTCATAACATGGCTTGGATAACCACAAGTATAACAAACACCCAACCCCACAAAGGCACTGCCCAGCATGCTACTTACAACACTGAGCACATCGTGGCAAGGGCGGCCTCATCTGGCTCGACTCACCCCTATACCGAGAACTAGAGAACCTGGACTTCTGACTAAGCCCTGTATATGTGCATTGATCAAATCTCCTACCGGCAAGCTGAGGGGGTGCGCTAGCCGATGGATGGGCTGGATACCTCGGATATTCTTGTCTCTGACCACCTTGAAACTCACCAAAAGGACCTGAAGATCTCACTCTCTTACTCTGGCCCCTATCATGCTCAAGATCGACCCTCTGCTTCGGCTTATGCTCTTCTACACCCTGAGCGTATGCCTGAATACGAGAAAGATCCATGCATGGCTGAAGTGAGACCAACATACAGTCGTTAAGCAGGTGCGAATCCAACCCCATCACGAACCGGTGAATCCGATCCTCCATCTTAGCTACAATAGTGGGAGCATACCTAGTCAAAGAATCAAACTAAAGGCTGTACTCCTGAACGCTCATATTACCCTACCGAAGGGTCAAGAACCTATCAACTCTAGCCCGTCTAAGCTTTGGTGGCAGATAATGACGAAGAAAAGCCTCTATAAACTCCTACCATACTGTTAGAGGGGCATCCTCACCACTGGACAACTCCCAAGACTCATAGTTAACTGCAACATCTTGAAGTCTATAGGAAGCTAGCTCAACTGACTTAGTTGCAGTGGACTTTATTACCTTCAAAGTCCTCTGCATCATATTGATAAGTACCTGAGGGTCCTCGTTTGGATCTGCTCCAGTGAATAACAGAGGGTCCAAATTAATGAAATCACGAACCCTCGCACTGATGGCCCTATTTGCATGACCAATACCTACCTCCTGACGCCGAGCATGTGCGGCTCCTAAGCGAGTCAATAGCTGAATAGCATCTCCCATCTCCTGACCTGGTGCATCTGGCTGAGGAGTTGGGTGTACAGGGGCGGGTGTTGGAGCTGGTGCCCCTCGGAGCTCCTTTGGAGAAGGCGGGGTGTGTGAAGTCTGAGATGGATTCTCACTATGAGACTCTCCCCGAGCCTTGGTAACTCGTGGCGCTCGGCTAGTAGTCTCATCAGCCATGAACTTGCCCTTCTAGGTGGCTGTAGCCTTCTTAGGCATCACTAAAAACATAACATATTGTTAGGAAAATGAATCCTAATATCGCACGATCTAAGATAAGAAAGCAGGATAACATTCTATGTCCTGTAGCCTCCTATTTATAAATGTGGTGCACAACACACTCATATATAAGACTCTACTAGATGCGATCTATAGACAACCCTAGGATAGAACTGTTCTGATTCCACTTTTTTAACGACCCAAATCGATGGGCCATGACGAGTGCCCGAGTCCTACCCGCCGAACACCCCTAAGCATGCGTCTAATATATAAACATGAATTAAGGGTATGTCATGTATAATATCTGTCAATAAACTACTGAATCACGTGAATAATGTACGTGAGTAAAACATGACCAAAAGACATATATACATATACATGCGGAATACGGTATGGCGAGCCAACAAGGCTGCTATAGACAACTATATATCCACAACTAGAAGCCGACAAGGACACATACTATCTAACTATACATGACTATCTACAGACCTCTAATAGAGTGTACAAATATATAATGAATGGGACTGAGTCCCATCATACACATATATGTATACAAATCCTACCACAACCCAAAAGCAGCCTTGGATCAAATGGAGCACACCAACTCTCGCCGAGTGAGGATCCTAAGAAGGAGGACCGTCAGCTTGTCTACCTGCGCCTGAAAGCAGTATATAAAAGACATGAGAGAAACAAAGAGTAAAGAACTAAACCTGCAAGTAAGAACAGCTCTGTGAATCATTAAACATTTATAATGTCATGCATGTGCGTATAAATGTCATATAATGCATAGGTCTATATGCGTACATAACATCATCAAGCTTCTGAAGGCATCCTATCATATCATCGCCTCTGTAGGCGAAATCATTAACGTATACCAGTTGATCAGGAGGTGGTGCGTATATAATTTCGTAACCTTTTTTCATACCCCATATACATATAATATACACGTATGTAACTCCATCTGGTCATGGATCAATGTACATGTATAAATGAATATCATGCATAATGAAGTAAGTCAATAAAATCTCTCGGAATGTCCTAAGATCTACATGCCTTCGGATAAACTTTATCAACTACATATTTTCTAAGACCCTTAGTACTTCTATGAATAGAGTCATTTATGAAAGTTGTGCTTTGCTCGTTTTATCTGTATCATATGGATCATGCCAAAAGGAAAGAAGGGATAGCCTTAACATACCTCAAATCCGTCTCTGGATGACTTAGTGTTGCTGCTATTAATGGAAAGAGAATGCTACTGCTATGTTGGAAAGGGAACAATGTTGTTACTGTATCTCAAATCACAAAATATTGGGCTGAATTGAAGAAGATCAAATTAGAAGGTGTTGCCTCCATAACTCACGTTTCTACTACCTAATACAAGGTATTGCATATGTATTCCTTAAGCCCTCCATCTCCTAAAGTGAGATAAGCTACATTGTACGTATATCATTCCCTCCTTCTTACACGTGAGATCCTCCCCCTTCCACTCTTTCCTTAATTGATGACACATGGTCATCTAATAAAATATAACCATAACATATAGAAAATGATAACCCCCCTTACGTGCACCCACATGGTTATTTTCCAATTAATTTATCTAATTCATTTAAAAAACAACTCATCACATTTTTATTATTAAAGAAAATCATAAGTGCTTTATAAATTTAAACTATACTAATATATCATAAATATTATGAAATCTATAAAATATATGTTATCAAATTATAATTTTCCATCCAAATATCAAGAGTACATATTTTTGTACTATAAGTTCCCAAAATGGTAAAAGATAACCTCTCTTTTTTTTCCTTATAGGAGATAAATTCTACCATTATAATAAAGAAAATCTCATTTATAAGCTTCCTCATATCATGTGTATAATTTAAAACCTATCCAAAAAGTAGTAATATTAATAACTATATAAAATCATATTTATCAAACTTTTAGAATAATTGATGCACTTAAAAGAAAATACCATATCAAGGCAATATATAACAGTTTCGAAATTTGTCAAAGTTACGGGGTCCTATATCTATGACCTCATGTACGATCTTAATCTCTTTCAACTCACATGGTTTTACTACGACGCATCCAAACACTAAGGTATGAGGTGTTACATTATATGGACGAAACTTGTTCTCTTGATTTGTTTAACTTCTAAACCTTCCATCATTTTCATATTTTAAACACTCATATACTTGACAATTTGCTTGCTCTCCGAGCTCCACTTGACTAACTTATGATGAAGTAAACATATAAAACTACGGGATATAACAATTATTGTTCCACGAAGGTAATTCCGTGCTTGTGAGGAAGAGTTATTAATGCACGATTTCCATCCTTATTGACATAATTATTATTTCACGAAGGGTATTTCCCTACAAGTGAGGATGTGAGATCATGGCACGAAGGGTGTTTCCGTGCAGGCGTGAATGAGAGACATGCATTATTTTGTGTTTTCTTTCCCTTACATATACATTTATGTCTTTTTCCCAAGTTGTTATTGTTGCATCTATGCTTTCTATCTTGTTTGTTGTTGTTAGATTTATGCCTTCTTCTATATTTTCTATTATTCCATCTATGCCTTCCATCTTGTGTCGTCGCATATCTGCCTTCTTCCTTGTCTTGTTGTTGTTACATCTATACCTTCTATCTTACTTGTTGCTATCATCTACATGCCTCTATATTTTTTAGTACTATAATTTACATACCTTCTACCTTGCTTATTGTTGTTACATTTATGTCTACTACCTTGGTGGATGTTGTTACATCTATGCCTTCTACCTTATTATTACTGTTGGTTATATGCCTTCTACCTGGTTTGATGCTGCTATACATGTGATTAGTGAGACGAGTGGTATTGCACGAAGGTATATTCCGTGCTTGGCGAGGATGAGGTAAATGCACAAAGGGTGTTGCCGTGCCATTTGATTTGATATCTTGAACATACCCCTTTGTATTATGCGGGTTAGCAGTTATGGCTTATATTGGTTTATGTATGTTGTTTGTTCCTCGCAGACTTGATTTAATGGAGAGGTTTGGTTGTTATATTTGTGAATCATGCTCATTCTTTCTTATATTCGATCTTTTCACAAGTACTTGTCTTTCTCCTTGTTAGTTCTCTTGCCTATGAACTGCACAGGTCATACTAAGTGAGCTTATTGTGACTTAAAAAACTTGTCACTACTTCACCGAGGTTAGTCAAGATACTTGCTGAGTACATGGGTTCGGTTGTACTCATAAAGGTGACAATGAATGAGGTTTGTGAGTCCACCTCTGTCAGTTTCAAAGTTAACTGCTGCTCCAGGTCATATATTATGTCTACTTCATGATCCTCATCCACAAATACCCATATCTTGTTTGATACATTGGCATAACGTTTTTGCAGTCCAATCCTCCTTTTGTATCTCTCCAATTTCTTGGCTTTTTGCTTGGGCTCCATGATTCCAATGAACTGGAAGTGATAATGTCTGTGCATATTGATAAGCCTTTTCAAAGGCTTTCATTGTATTTACTGACCTTATATTCCTAATGATCCCATTAATGATTAAATTTGAGATTTGGATAAGATCTCCCTGGTTTGGACTCTTGCCCCTATAGTTTGAGTGTCTTTGCCCTGTTTTTCCTTGCCCATTTTAGTTGATTTCACTACATCCAGCAATTTTGGTTAAAGATCTGATTGTCTTGCCACATTGATTATGTTTTGAGTGGTGGATTCCTCATCAAGATCTCTCCCTGTTTTAGCTGTTTGCTCCACTTTTTTAGTTGAACTTCTGAGACCCATTACTTGTAATTTGGGGGCTGCTTGAGTTAGTTCTGTATTCATTGTGCTGTGAATCAGCTGGCCTTTGTTTGTGCTAACCTCATGAGAGCAGCCAGTTATTCCAATCTTGATCTGTTCCTTAGCTTTTGCAGTTGAGGTGTTCTGTATCTGAGTGAACTTTATGCTCTTATTCAATCTATCCTGATTGCTTATTACATTTAGACTCTCCAGCATTGTGGGCAGCAACTGCCTTAAACATAAGTGGTGTCAATGTGCTGGGCAGTACTACTTCTAAGGTTGTGATCTCCTTGTTGGTTTTTGCAACATCGTTGTGAGTGTCCACCATTGTGTCCTACTATTCTGCTTTACCATTTACACTTTGTAAATTAAGATCCGCTTCTTCATCTGTTGACTCTTCATCACTGCCTGTACCAGCTGGCACTTGTCCTTCCTCTTCTTGTTCGCTCCATAGCTTGCCTTCACTAAGTTGAATTCTTTGAGCCTCATCCACAACTTTGTCTGCTATTATAAAATTACATGATTTCGAGGAGGAGGGGGGGATGTCCTGGCATGATTGATTAGTTGTGACATTGTTTGCAAAGATTTGTTAACCCAGTGGCCTGCTAGTTCTTTGACTGCTGCAGCTGCTACTATATCTCTACTTCCATTCCTTTCTATCTCTTTGTTTGTAGACTGTGGAGGCTTGCTGCTGACTGGTGGTGAAGTTATTTTGCTGCCATTGAGGCATGTGCACTCTTCTCTCCTACTGCTTTTTCAATTACAATCAACTGGTTGTGCTAATTGGTTTTGCTTTGTTCTATTTCCATAATAGCAAACTTGTTCTTTGTCTGAAATTTTCGAGCATCTGAATTAGCTGGCATTACCTCCAGTCTCCCTTTGGGCTGATCTGCTACTTTCTTGTCATTGCTCTGTGCTCGATTAATCTCTTTCCATTGTAAACCAGTGTTGCCAACTACTTTGCCACTTGATAGGATCATTACGGGTGTTGCTTCCTTTCCTTTCTTTTCCTGCTTGAAGTTGATGTAGCTTGCTATGTTTGCTGCCCATTCTTAAGTCAGCCGTTGGATGAGTGTGTGGATTGTTGTTGCTCCTGTATGGTTTCTTCTTCTACTGGTAATCTGTTGGCTGTGTTTTTATGTTTTGACACTGCTTCTGATGTGATTTATGCCTGTGTATATCCTTACTCCTGTGCTGCTTCTGATGGTGGTCTGTTGGTGCTACTATGTCCTGTGATGGCTTCGACTTAATGTCTTGCTGCTGTGCTGCTAAATGAAGTCTAGTTTCCAATATTGCAATGTCGTTGTGGATGTCCAAGATGATTGCTGTAGTTGCAACAGATTGAGCACCAAAGGTGCTACTACCACACCTTGCAACTACATCAATAATCTAGACCATTTCAAGCTGCTTATAGTATTATGAAGGGTGCTGGGTTCAGTAGTGAGGATGGTGTTTGTGTTGTTGCTGTTTTGTATATTTGTTTGCTGTTGATGATATGGTAACTGTCTTTGTTTTGTATAATGACTTGGATGATTTGTGACCCTATGATCTTTAGAGTGTTGCTTCAGTTGATTGTCTGATAGGAGTGTTTCTTGCTCATGTAGTTGATGCAGGCTTTGTGATTTCCACTCCATGTTGATGTTCCTGCTTGGCTGTTTGATGACTGGGTTCTAGTGCTTTATAGTGACAGGGGATGTCCATCTTGCTGATCCTATGTTGCTGTTGATATTGGTTGAGTTCCTGTGTTGTATGATAGCAAGGAAGATCCATGATGATTGCTGTAATTGCAACAAATTGAGCATTTGAAATGCTAATACCACACATTGCAATTGCAGCAATGATCTGGCCGCCTCCAAGTTATCCGCAGAGTTGGGAACTATGTTAAGATCGGTGATTGTTACCTCTGAGTTCACCTTGATGATTTTGATGACTTTTGAATCTTTGCTGATGCTTTAGCATTTAAAATTGATGCAGTTATTGCTGAGCTTCTCGTGTTGCTTGTATTTGTGTGTTTGATGAGCTTGCTTATAGTAATTGGGATCCAGACTACTATCCACAGAAGCAATGATACATTGCTTCTTCGGTAGTAAGCTGCTCTCTCACAGTGATCTTTTCATATGATTGACTACTGCTCCAATCCAGGGTGTTGGTGGATAGAGAGATGAGCAGGTGTTGTTGTCTGACTTCTTCTATATTGATGACCTTGATTTGGAAAGCATAATGATGGCAGCCCTGGTCTTCAGCATTTTCTACAAGAAAGAACATCATGTTAGAGTGAATCCACTGCTCCAGTTTCTCCTCATTACACTTGTTGTGATGATGCTTGTGGTGGCAGCCTAGGTATAGCAGTGTGCCTGCAAAAAATAGTACACAGATTATGTGAAATCCTGCAGCCACTGTCTGTTCCTCATCATGGCTTTCCCTATGTTTCCTTGTGCCATAATTTACTTCTGTCCCCTAGTGTACCAAAGAGGCAATGTAATGACACATTGCTTCTTTAGTATTAAGCTGATCTCTCATAGTGATTAACATTTAACTGCTTCTTGAAACCAAGGTGCTGGTGGCTAAAGAGGTGAGAAATCCTGCAGCCACTGTTTGTTCCTCATCATGGCCTCCCCTAGGCTTCTTGCTGGTGCCATGTCTTGCTTTGATCAAATAGTGCGCCTGTTGGTAAGTAGTTGAGTGAACAGATGTTGTGTTCTTGAGTTGAAACTTGATAAGTGACTGGTTGTTTGATGTGTCACTTATGTGTTGTTGTTCCACGCCAGTCCATTTGCCAGGGGTTGTTGTGAATATTTCAAGCAGTTGCTGCAGTAGTACTTGGTGCTGCATTTTCAGTGATAAACTCCTGATTTTCCTGTGTGTATGCTATAACAAGCAAGTTAGTTGATGTGGTTCATATGTAGAGTTAACTGCTCCTATGTTTCCTGCAAGAAAAGAAGAATAGTTAGTGTATAGACACTGCTCCATTCTTTCTTCACCACCACTGTTTTGCTTTTCACCAGGTTTCTTTTCCTTTGGCAGTGTTACTGCCCTTTGTTTCCTGCTAGTCTTACTCTTAGGTATGGACATTGACTCACACTGTTGATCAGTCTTCTACCTTGTACATCCAAATCATCAAAACAGTAGCATTCCATATGTCCATAGTCTAGAGCATAGTTTGTCTGCCATTTCGTTGCCTTCTCTGAGTGTGTGTGTTACTGTTATATTACATCTTGCCATCAATTCTTTGATCTCTGCAATTGTTTAATCAATGGACTATGGAACTCTCCATTCTACTTTTATACTTTTCAGTAGCATCATTAAGTCAGTGTGGAGGTCTACGAGGAGGTGGTTATTGTGAATACAGAATCTCAAAGCCTCTAGCATTGCCTGTGCCTCAGCTTCTGTGTTTGTGCCTTCTTGGATTTCCTTACTGCATGCATATATGACATCTCCATTCTCATCTCTCAATATGAATCCAATGGAACTTCTTCCTGGATTACTTTGTGGAGGCTCCATCTGTGTTAACGTTTATCCATCCTTGATTGGGGAATTCCCAGAGAGCCTTTGTGTACTTCAGAGTGGGAGTATATTGTTCCAGCATGGTGATTATGATTGGCCATTTATGAGGGATGTTGTTTATACCTGGCTTTCTGAATTTGATGAGTAGCAGAAGAGTAAAAGTAATCTGGTAGATTAATCTACTGATAGTGACTGCATTTCCATGTTTATAGTTGTTTCTTCTCTTCCACAGCTCCCATACAATCACTGAAGGTAAGGCCTGCAATATTGGTTTCAATCGATTGACAACATCTGCAGTCCAGCATTTGGTCACTGCTCGGTGCAGTGTGATCCCCTCTATGCCAATTACTGCATTACCAAGGAAATACCCCCACACTTTGTTTGCAGCATATGATGTGAAGAAGAGATGCTGTCTTGTTTTTTCTCGTGGCTCTGCACAGCACCAGCATTTAGAGACCATGTGGTAGCCTAGTTTTTTGAAGAATTCATAGAGTGGTATTCCGTTTCTCCATAATTTCTTGTAGAAAGCAACCTTGAATGGCTGTCCTTTTACACAAATGTTCCTGTAAGCATTATAAGGATGCTGCCTCTTTCTCAAATATTCCTAAGCTAATTTAACAGTGAAGTGACCTATGGATTCAGGCATCCATACTAGTTTATCAAGTTCATCAGTGGAGGTTGGTGGTTTAATGTTCACCAGTATGTGTGTAGCAAGTTCAATTGGCAGTATCTCTCTGATCTTCTCCTCATCCCAGTCACCTTCATACACCACATCCTGAATGTTTTGTATAGTTTCATCACATTAAAATCAGGTGGAGTGACAAAATATAATGCTCCCAGTCCTGTGCAGTTTTCAAACTAGAATAAAGAAGATCCCATCTTAGGTTGCCAACAAATTTGGTGTTCTATAATGTTTCTGCAGTCAATCATTTTCCTCCATATGTAAGATCCACCTCTCCATGGTACTATTATAGGATTGAGTTTTTTGCAGTACTTTTGGCTCATAAATGTACTCCACATACTTCGTTTTGTTCTAAAGTTCCACCATAGCTTGCAAAACAATGCTTTGACATGTCATGTGGGGATCTGAACCCTGCACCACCTTCCTCATATGGCAAGCATAAGGTGCTCCATGATGCCCAGTGCCTGCTTAGGTTTCCCACAGAGTTACACCAAAAGAATTGTGCAATTATCTTGTGTAGTTTATTGATCAAACAGGCTGGAGGGTTTACTATAGAGAGGAGGTGTATAGGCATGCTTTGTAACACATGTGTAATTAGCACCGCCCTTCCCCCTATGGAGAATAGTTTCCCTTTCCAGTTTTGCAGCTTATCCATCACCTTTTGTATGAGACCTTGGTAGTAATTCATCCTCCTCTTCATGTAGAAGACTGGACATCAAAGGTAAGTAAAAGGGAAGTCTTCCCTCGGTATTGCTGTGATTCTTTGCACTTTGTCAATTACCTGTGTTGAGGTGGAGTGATGCATATAGATAGCAGACTTGCTCTTGTTTATCAGTTGGCCTAAAGCATTTTCATAATCAGTCAGCACTTCCATTATCGGTCGTAGTGAAGTGGCATTATAAGGAAAAGATGATGGTATCATCAACATATGCTAAGTGGTTTATCTTGGCTCATTGCTACTTCTTAGGTTTCATACCCATCTACTTTTATGCACGTTGTTATTGGACCGTCAGTAAGTGTCAATGTCGACCCTTTGCTACTACTTCTTCGAGGTTAGACTAGATACGTTGTGGGTACGCATTAATTTACATACTTATACAACACTTATGCACTAATTGTATAGGTACTGAGATAGCTCATCGATTGGTCACTCGGGTACGTGAGCATATTAGTTGGACACATAGTGGGGAGGTTTCTTCCATGCTTCGACACGCAGCACCCAGAGTCTCCTTCCTATATTTTTATTGTATTTTATCTACTTAAAGTTCAGATAATAATTGTAGTAGTTTTGCATATTCTTTTAGTTTCTCGTGCACTTCCGATGCAAGGTTTTGGGGATATGTAGCAGATGTTCATGGTGGTATTTACTAATATATGATTACGCCTTATGTTTTGTTCATATTTGGTGACTTTGTAAGGATGATATTATTTTATCATTATTCCTAAATACACTTCCTCTTTAATATTTAATTTCTTTATTTCAAAAAATGTTATGAGTGGTTGATTGTGGTGATGATTTATTGTTGGAATGACTAACAGCAGTATTGGGCACCACCACTGCCTATAGTGGGAATTGGGTCATGACTGCGGTCCATGACACATTCTATATGGCGCACAACTCGATCCGTCACTTAAACACACTATTGCTATGACAGCCTGATCCCATGGCCATACTATTGTTTCGATATGCATCCCAACTATTATCATGACATTGTTGCATCGGCAACTCAATCAAACATATCAATTCACATAGAATTATGAAACAACACATCCAAACATAGTGAGGTTCAAAATAATATATCGAGGTGTCAGGACCCTAATTTTCCACCTTATGGTGTCATAATGTCACCTAGTTTCTAATACTAGTTTAGCCTAACATTTTATAACAACATAATAGGAATAACTAACTGAGCTACTAAAATAAAAATGAATAACTCATATAAATGCCCAAAACAGGACCTCAATAGCATGTTCCCAAAAATCAATGGAACTGAGTTATAAGCTCTATAGAATATTCTAAAATGTCCACTACAACACTGTCTAAATAAGAACAACAACAAAATGAAAAGACAATGGAAGGTGACTCTGAGGCTTGCGGACGCTGAACAGATATACCTTGAAGTCTATAGAAGACAGCTAACAGGACAATCACTAACGTTCAGCACAGGCAGACGTACATGGATCTGCACAAAAGGATGTGTAGAAACGTAGTATGAGTACACCACAACGGTACCTAGTAAGTATCTAGTCTATCCTCGGCAGAGTAGTGATGAGGCCAGGTCAAGACACCTGGTAGGACTTAATAAACAGAAGAAAAATATAATAACGAGAAGTAATGTTGACGGAGAAATAAATGATGATAAAGTAGTCAAATAATGTAAACTAATGACAAAATTGTAAGCAGAAGAATAAACAGAAGAAAGTAATTAATGAGAACCTCAAATAATGAAATTTAGACATAACAAGTATGACAAGAATAACATAAAAGCAAGAAGTGCGGTTCAACCAATAACTATTTTTTCAATATGTAGTGCACAACAACAATCACAACTAAGGTACCACCTATATTCACGTTTTCACAATTTCAATCACAATCTTTCTTTATATCACCGCGAGGGCCTTACATTTAGATAGCTTTGAAAATATTTTTTCTGAAATAGCTACACGCACTTTAGCCTACCTTATGACGCCGCATGGCTTCAAGTAATTCCCATACAAGCAACACACACATAAATCCCACCTTGTGCCGCCGCATGCACATTAATCCCTATCTTTATACCGTCGTATGTACATCAATATCACAACACAATAACAACTCGCACCACAAGTGACCATATGCCACAACTTGCCAAAAATTAACAAGATCAATGTTTCCACAACAATAGCCCATGGCTCTACCACAATGTGTACAAGAATATCAATAATAACAATGAATGAGAATTGCTCAATAAGGAAGATATCTCAACAATTAATAATTTCACCTCAATGTGATAACAACTTTCACAACTTCTACACCAATAACTTAACAATAAGATTTCATGAAATAACAACTTCAAGTAAAAGTAATCCAACAATTAAGGAGGTAAAAAGGCAATAAGGAAGACAATAACTTCAACTAAAGCATATAAGAGCTAAGTATCAGGTAAGATGTGGAACACGTATTAAAAAAGTCAAATAAGGCATGTAAGGATAGGCTAACACAAGCAACAGTACATTAAAAATGAGAATTAAAACATGATATGACAATTCAATTTAAGGCATGGAAGAGTCTAAATAACCTAAACCGGTCAAATACCACATATAACCCGTGTACCCACTCGCCACATTGCATACATGGCTTTCACATAACACTAATAGCACAATGGATTCAAAATCCTACGAGGTAGTTCCCCCACACAAAGTTAGGCAAGATACCTACTTCAACTAGGCCAACTCAACCTTCAGAAATAGCTTCTCTCTGAAATTCACCTCCACACAGCTCAAATCTAACCTAAATTTATTTAATGTCACCAAACAATGCAAGGGAAAACATTTACAATAGATAAAGCTATGATCTTTATACTTTTTTCAATAACTCAACAAAAGTCAACCCAGGGCTTGCGCAGTCAAATCCAGGGACCAAGGGTAGATTCCGGCTATCCATAACCCCACGAGTCCATATATGTGATTAGTTTCAAAATCTGAGTCCAAATCGACTCTCAAAATTAAAATTCTCATTTTTAAAAAAAATTACAAAATATCAAAATTTTCCTCTTTGATTCACATAAATTTGATGTTAAAACTAAGATATAACCATGAAATATAGTTGATAATTTATTAGAACCACTTACCCAATGTTTGTAGATGAAAATTCCCTCTCCAAATTGCCTCCTACCGAGTCTGGGGTTCTAAACTGAGAGAATATGTTAAGAAATCCCGGCTCCCAGCCCCTTTTGATTAGTTGCAGTCGTTGCAATTGCGAACCCTCGCAATTGGGAATGAATCATTGCAAATGCGGCCACTGACAGCCTAAGAGGAAGCAGCAAATGCGACATTGGCTTCGCATTTGTGAAGCCTGTCCTCGTTGCGAATGCGACATATTTGTTGCAAATGCGAATTACCTAATTTCCGGACAATATTCGCAATTGCGACCTTGTTATCGCAATTGCGATGTTGGTCTTTGTAATTGCGACACCTGAGGCATCAAAAAACCAGCAGTTCCTACTTAAGTTCAAACCATTATGAAACGCATCCCAAACTCATCCGAGCCCTCAGGGCTCCAAACTAAACATCACCACAAGTCTTGAAACATCATATGAACTCACTCGTGCGATCAAGACACAAAAATAACATCTAGATCTATGAATTGAACACCAAAGCGCATGAATTTCAAAGTAAAGTTCAAGAAATACTAGAATTGAACCTAAACGTCCAAATCCTATCAATTCAACTCCAAATGATACCCAATTTTGCAAAAAAGTTCTAAATAGCATAACGGTCCTATTCCAAGTCCCAAAATTGAATTCCGAACACGATAGCCAAAAGTAAACCTACGATCAAACTTGTAAACCTCAATTTGCCAAATTTTGGCAAAACAACAAAATCAACGTACAGACTTCCGAATTCAATTCCGGGCATACGCCTAAGTAAAATTATGACGCAAAGCTATGGGAGCCATCAAACCACCGTTCCCGGGTCGTTTTCAAAAAAGTCAACCATTGGAAAACATAAACAACCTAAGCTTCTAAGCCAAGAATCAAAGGGTCCAAATCAAAGGAGAAATGGGGAGCAGTTATACAAGACGACTGACCGTGTCGTTGCACGAGGAGATTAGATATAACTAATTCATTAAGGAAAATATGAAGACTAGCAAGGAATAATAGGCAATCCAATATCCAAAAGCATCTCTCACACATATATCTCCACGGTGACTCAAACAAGGTCAATAACATACGACAATAAAGTAGCCACATAATCAAATATAGCATAAAAGAGAATGGCAACAAGTACGACCATGCGACATATGAGGCGTGTAGCAAGCAATGACGTCTAACAAGTAAAGGCATGTAACGACTAAAGATATGCAGCAAGTACTTACATGAACTTCCTTCGGCACAAGGATTTTCAACAAAACATGAAAATACTTCAGTCGTAGCTAGACCATTCAAGTTAAAAGTCGAACATGAAGCTATTGCAAGCAAGGGTTTACCAATATTTTTGAGCAAATAATTATAAAAACAAATATTTGCAATCTCTTAGTGAATATTTTATAACAAAACTACCATCAGCATCTACTAGTTTAACGCCGGCAGAAACCTCCATTCTTTCAATCCCCTTATTTAAATCTTCTAATATCCCTAGAACTTTTCATACAGAACTTTAGATTCACCAAGCTAGATACTCTTCTCATATTTCTTACCTTCTGCGTAGGCTCTAGAAATTGAGAAATCCCTAATAGATAAGAACACCCCCACTAACAATTCTACTATACAGGTTCTCTAGGAAGAAGATACTCACCAAGAAACCAAGTCACAGTCTAATCAATTTCATGACAATCCTCCCCTAGATCCCCTATTAGAACAGGATCTTTTAATTTGTGTCAACCCTAAAGACACTATTATTATAGAGCTACCCATCCTGATGTAGCCTTAGAAGAAAGCCCCAACATTATGCAAAATTATAATACTGCCAATAATATCTATGACTAGAACATAGATGGTTGTTATGAATATAACATTTTGGCTAAATTACAATATATGACTAAGGTAGCCACTGCATAGCTGACTTCTCATAATTTTTCTGACCAACTTAGTACTCATGTCTTAGTAGCAGGTTTTATTGGTCAATTAAAAGGATTGTGGGATATCCATCCTAGCAAGGAAGATAAGAACCAAATTTTCATAAGTGTCGGAGTTGATTCAATGGGAGAACCAATCCCTAAGGATGGCCAGACCACTCCTGCTTCAACAAATATCCTAATTTATACCATTATCAAAACATTCATAGATAGTCCAGGTATATTTAGGGAAAGATCTTCTAATAAACTTAATAACCTTATGTGTAAAACCCTTTATGATTTCAGATGGTATAAAGATTTCTTTCTTACCCAAATCAATGAAAACCAAAAGGAAACCTCTCATACTAGAAAGAAATATTTTAGATGGCCTACCTAAGTCTCTTAAAGATTTAGTTAAAGAGAAACTCAAAAACCAGCGTACCGGTGATATTATTCCTTACGAAAAAATCACATATGGCCAACTTACTAGTATCATTTAGCATATTGCTCTGTAAACAAGATAAGTTATTGAGACAATTAGCCAAAATAGAGCACAGACTCGCCCAGATCTAGGAAGTTTCTGTGAACAATTTGGATTATCTCCTTGTAGTAAAAGGCCTCATAACAGGCGAACATCTATAGATATGAAGAATACAAAATATAGAGCTTATGCACCAAAGTTTCGGAAGACCAAACATTTTCCCTCTATATCCAAAACCTTTCCTATTTAACTTAAAACATCATCTTTAGAAACTCCCAATTCTGGCAAATGTTTCAAGTGCAACAAACCAGGACATAGCGCCGAATACTTCATGTTGTCTAACATGGTTAAGAATCGTGATCTAGATGAGTATGTTCTTAACGAGATAAAACAAATTTTATTAGAAGATAGTGACACTTCTGATGTTGCTGATGATAAACTCGGACAACAATTTAACCAACTCGAAGATGATGTTACAAAATCATCTTCGTTTCAGTCCAATTAAGAGGATAAAAATAGCAAACGTGAGATTAATGTTCTCTCCAAAGAACATGATCTTTTCCTGAAATAATATGCAGACTTCAAGGCTCTGAACAAAAGAAGCATTATCTAGAGAAATTCAAATAAACTATAGATAAACCTTCTACATCTTCCACTAGTGTCTTTTCTAATCATCCTCAAGTTGCAAATACCTACAATATTGCTGATATCCTCAGTACATTCCCTTAAGAAAAGCCTAAGGTAGTAATTATTTAAGATCTCAAAACTGAGATAGAACTCTTCAAGGAAGAAATTTGAGAAATTAAAGCTAGACAAGAATTGCACCGTCTTGTTCCCCAGCATCTCTCTACCAAATATGAAGAACCCAAACTAATTGAAACTTAACCAGTTGACCGGGAAGTTTTATCAACCACCTATCCAGAATTTCCATACGAAAATGGCATATGAGAGTCATCCTAATTGTCAATAAATCCATTACCTTAGATATCATTGCTTTATTTGATGCAGGTGTAAATCTTAACTGTAAACAAAAGGGACTCATTCCAACAAAATTCTTTGAAAAATCCAAAGAAGGCCTTTGATCCGCCAATGGCAAAAAACTAAGAATTAGATTCAAACTCTCCAATCTTGAAGTTAGAACATCTCTGAAAAATTCACCGTTATCACCCTCAAGTTCCTTTCTATCAGTAAAATACCTTAGTAATCCAGTTACATTAGGAACTTCCTTCGTCCCAGAGCTCGTATGTTTTATGGTAAAACAATAAGGGATTTTAATCAAATGTATATGATGTAGAACCTTTCTTCCTTTTGATATACCTTCGATTAAAAAGTTCTTGTCTTCCAAAAAAAGTAAGGAATCACATATAAACGTTCTAAATGAGGAAGTAGCGTTCCAATGGCTACATCAGCAACTTCGAGAACGTTCTCTCCAATCAAAAAGATAAACTTTACAAAGCAATATCCAAAACGAACCTTCTGCTTATTTATCTACAGCCTTATGGAATAAAAATAAAAAATACATTGTTAGGCTTCCTTATGAACCAGACATTGATGAAAAAACCATCCCCAAAATAGCTCGTCCAATCCAGATGAATCACGAGCTAACCATTCGTTGTTAAAAAGATATCAATAATCTTCTCTGGAAACGAATCATCTCTCCAAGAAAATCCCCTTGGAGTTGTGCTACCTTTTTATGTCAATAAAAAACATTAAGATTGAATGGGGTGTCTCTCGATTAGTCATTAATAATAAACCTTTGAACAAAGCACTCCGGTGGATTAGGTATCCTATTACAAACAAAAAAGATTTAATTCAACGGATTTATGCCGCTACTATGTTTTCAAAATTTGATTTAAAATCATGATTTTGCAAATTCAAATATATCCCAATGAGCGGTATAAAACTGCTTTTACGTTACCATTTGGGAAATATGAATGGAATGTAATGCCATTTGGTTTAAGGAATGCTCCTTTCAAATTTCAAAGGATAATGAATGCTATTTTTGATTTAGTATTTTCTACAAGCATTAAATCAACATTTTAAACATCTTAAGGTTTTCTTTAATGTTATGAAAGAAAATAGATCAGTAGGGAACCCTTTGATCCCAAATAAGAAAATAGATCTCACCAAAGAATGGGGAAACATGCAGCTATATACAAAAGGCTTTCTCAACTTTTTGATCCACAATTATACAACTATTGTGACTACCATTAAGGTTTCACTGCAGCAACACAACTAGCCAGTTCTATCACGACCCAAGCCGGAGGGCCGCGACTGGCACCCGGGCCCTACCTGCCGAGTGCCGCCATACGTCTTATCTAACCTTTCTTATTATCTGTAAGGGCCAACAAGATCAGTATAAATGGTAGACAAGAATTCTAATCAACCAAAAATGACGGGTAATGCCATAAACATATATACCATAGCCGACAAGGATGACATGAAAGACTATACAACAAAAGTAAATTCGCTGACAAGGCAATCCCAACGATACATGAGTCGACACCTATCTATGAGCCTCTAAAGAACATAGTGTTGCAAAACATTGCCGGAACAAGGCCCCTACATACCCATAATTCCTATGACAAAAATATGCATACCAAGACCACGGCAAGTCCGGAGAAGGGACCTCGCCAACAACTGCTGAACTGGCTGCCTACTGTCGTGGGGGAGCTTCGTCTACCTGTCTATCAGGACCTGCAGCACGATATGCAGCGTCCACAAAAGAGGACGTCAGTACGAATACAGTACTGAGTATGTAAGACAGGAAAGCATAATGTAACAATAATGTGTATAGGGGCAGAGAATATACACCCTGTAACATCTGAGTGCCTCTAAGGGCGATGAGAATATACGTACTGAAACATCTGAGTGCCTCTAAAGGCGACTAATCATGAAATGCCTGATGTGTTTACATGTATATATATCCTTTTAAAAACCATCATCATCATATAAATACGCCTCAGTGGGCCTCATCATCATCATATCATACCCCGGCCATCATAAGGCTCGGTAACATCAATACCCAACTGATCAGTGGTTGCACAATAGGTGCCTTCCCGACCGACTATAGCGCAGCGCGGTAAAGTAAAATAAATGCCGACTATAGCGCGGCTCAGTAGTGTAAAACATATACATATATATAGTTGCACAATAGGTGTCTGCCCGGCCAACTATAGCACGCCGCGGTAAAATAGATATTCATGCTGGACTTATTTTTTTTATTTTTTTCGGTGTAGGCTCATTATTTCTCAAAAGGTGCGGTATGTTACATCCTTCCCCCCTTAGGAACATTCGTTCTCGAATGTAAGGGTTTTTGGGGAGTCTCATAGAGATGTTTCACCTTTTAATGTGTGTTGCGTTTTCCCGGCATCCTCGTTATCTTCAATCTGGAACAGGTCAGGGTATTTAGACTTCAACTCATCTTCTGCTTCCCATGTCATTTCTTCCTTATTCTTGTTCCTCCACAATACTTTATAGGAAGCTACATCCTTTGTTCTTAGCTTGGGTAATTGTCGGTCTAATATAGCTACTGGCATTTCTTCGTATGATAGATCCCTTGTAATTTGTACATCTTTGATAAGGACGACCCGAGAAGGGTCTCCAATACATTTCCTCAACATAGATACATGGAACACCGGGTGGACACTCCTATTCGGATGGCAATTCTCACTCATAGGCAACTTGTCCTATTCGTCGAAGAATTTAATACGGCCTGATATACCGCGGATTTAGTTTACCCTTCTTCCCAAATCGCATAACACCCTTCATCGGCGAGATCCTCAAGAAAACCCAATCTCCAACCTTAAATTCCAGGTCGCGACGTCGGATAGCGGAATAATATTTTTGCCTACTTTTGGCCGTCTTCAGTCGGTCTTGTATCACTTTCACCTTCTCAATGGCTTGGTGAATCAACTCTAACCATATAATTCTGTCTCACCGACTTCGAACCATCCGACTGGTGATCTACATCTCCTCCTGTACAGTGCCTCGTATAGAGCCATTTAATACTGGAATGGTAACTATTATTGTAGGCGAATTCTATGAGTGCTGGGGGGTCATCCTAGTTCCCCTTGAAATCCAGAACACATGCTCGTAGCATATCTTCAAGTGTCTGAATGGTACGTTCAGCCTGTCCATC
Source organism: Nicotiana obtusifolia (assembly GCA_002018475.1). NCBI lineage: Eukaryota > Viridiplantae > Streptophyta > Magnoliopsida > Solanales > Solanaceae > Nicotiana > Nicotiana obtusifolia. The sequence continues at coordinate 215,982 of MCJB01003047.1, forward strand.
AGTCTGTGGATGGAATGCCGTGCTGCGATTCACTTGTGTGCCTAAATCCTTCTGAAAAGACCTCCAAAAGTTAGCCGTAAATTGAGCTCCTCGGTCTGATATAATAGACACCGGCACACCATGAAGCCTAACAATCTCCTTGATTCTCATATTTGCTAGCTGATGAAGCTCTTTAGCCAACCACTATCTACTTGCCTCGATGTGTACTAGGCTTCCCATTTACTTATGACTGAGAGCATCTGCCACAACATTGGATTTACCGGGATGGTACAATATCTCAACGTCGTAATCTTTCAGTAATTCAAGCCAACACCGCTGTCTCAAATTCTACTCCTTCTGCTTGAAAATGTATTGTAAACTCTTGTTATCTGTGTAGATGTCAACATGGACATCGTATAAGTAGTGCCACCAAATCTTCAAAGCATAATTCACTGCAGCTAATTCCAAATCATGAGTCGGGTAATTATTTTCATGCTTCTTCAATTGTCTTGATGCATAAGCGATCACCTTTCCACGTTGCATCAATACGCACCCCAAACCTATACCTGAAGCATCACAAGATACCACATAACCTTCGGTTCCTTATGGGAGTGTGAGCACTGGCGCAGAGGTCAATCGATTCTTTAGCTCCTGAAAACTACATTCACAAGAGTCGGACCATTGAAACTTAGTAGCTTTCTGCGTTAGCTTAGTCAATGGTGCTGATATAGAGGAAAACCCTTCTACAAACCTCTTATTATATCTTGCTAGCCCTAGAAAACTGCGTACTTCTGACGGTGTTGTAGGTCTTGGCAAATTTTTCACTGCATCGATCTTTTGAATGTCAACACTAGTACCCTCGTCAGATATCACATGGCCAAGGAATGCTACTGAGTTTAGCCATAATTCATATTTGGAGAGCTTAGCATACAACTTACGATCCCCAAGGGTCTATAATACTATCCGCAAGTGGCCCGTATGTTCTGTCTCTAAATGAGAATACACCAGAATGTCATCAATGAATACAATCACGAACACATCGAGATAGGGCCTGAATATACTATTCATGAGATCCATAAAAGCTGCTGAAGCATTTGTTAGCCCAAACGACATTACCAAGAACTCAAAGTGCCCATATCTTGTCCGGAAGTCCGTCTTTGGAATATCCTTCTCCTTAACCCTCACCTGATGATACCCTAAACGTAAGTCAATCTTCGAGAAACACTTGGCACCCTGGAGTTGGTCAAATAGGTTGTCAATCCATGGAAGTGGATATTTATTCTTTATAGTAAACTTATTCAACTGTCGATAATCGATACACATACTTAACGACCCATATTTCTTTCGCACGAAAAAGATTGGCGCATCCCAAGGTGAAGTGGTAGGCCTAATGAAGCCCTTATCCAGCAAGTCCTTCCATTGCGCCTTCAACTCTCGCAACTCTGCTGGGGCCATCCTGTATGGGGGGATAGAGATCGGCTGAGTGTCAGGCAATGCATCGATGTTAAATTCAATCTCTCTTTCAGGATGAAGACCTGGGAGTTCATATGGGAAAACTTCTGGAAATTCATTGACCACGGGCATTGATTGTAAAGTAGGCGGCTTCGCCTCCGCATCCCTCACGTGAACGAGATGATAAATGTAACCTTTTGAGATCATCTTCCTTGCCTTAAGATAGGAAATAAACCTACCTTTTGGCGTAGCAATGTTCCCCTTCCATTCGATGACGGGTTCACTAGGAAACTGAAACCTAAGCACCTTCGTACGACAATCATATTTGCATAGCATGAGGTCAACCAGTCCATTGCCATTATCACATCGAAATCAACCATTTCTAACTCAAATAAATTTGCCGAGGTTTGAAGATTACAAATCATAACTGTGCAACCTCTATATACGCTTCTAACAATCATAGATTCTCCTATCGGTGTAGATTCCGCAAGTGGTTTACTTATTAATTCCGGTTTGACGCCAAACTTATTAGCCACAAAGGGTGTAACATATGATAATGTAAACCCCGAATCAATCAACACATATGCATCATTAGAAAATACAGACAATATACCTGTAACAACATCCAGAGATGACTCGAGATCCCGTCGACCTACTAGAGAATATGTTCGATTTTGAGTTCCACTCGAACTCGGTACTGCACCTCTACCTCTTCCACGACCTGTCGACTGCTGGAAACCCCATGCTGGAGGTCGAACTGATGAGGAAGAACCAGACACAGAACCCAGTCGACTGAGCCGTACCTCCAACTCCTCTGTCAGGACAATCCCGCATCACATGGCCAGGCTGTCCACAAGAATAGCATACATCGAAACCTCGACGGCACGGTCCATGGAGGGCCTTGCCGCACTGATTACAATGAGGTGTTGGGGGTCTCATTTAACTAGTATCCCTATGATACTGTGGGCCTGATGTCTGTGAACTCTGACCTGAACCAGAATTGGTAAATCGATCATACCGAGGCCTCTGAAATTGTAAAGGAGCACTAGCTACGGATGGTGCCAACCTCCTCGAAGATTGGGGCCTGATACTACCTTTGAAGTCACTAGAATACCCTGCAAATCTCGCGCTCTTATATTGGCCCCTATCCTGCTCTCTGTCTGCCCTTTGTTGGCGCTTACGATCCTCAGAGCATAAGCCTGAATACGGGAAATATCCATATCCTCTACCAAGGAGGCTGCAGTGCATTCATTTATCAAATGTGGTCCCAAACCGTTCACGAACAGGTGCACCCTATCGCTTGTCTCGGCCACCATATAGGGAGCATACCGTTCTAAAGAATCAAAATGCATACTATACTCTCGCACACTCATATTACCCCGTCGAAGGTTCAAGAACTTATCAACTCTAGCTCGTCGTATCTCAACTGGCAAGTAGTGACGAAGAAAGGCCCCAAAAAATTCTTTCCACACGGGTGGAGGAGCATCCGGACCCCTAGATCTCTCCCTACTATCATACTAGAAAATTTCTAAATCCCGTAACGGATAAGAAGCCAGCTCTACTGCCTCCGTATCACTAGCGTGCATAACCCATAGTGTACGATGAACCTGATCAATAAAAGTCTGTGGGTCCTCCTTGGGGTCTGATCCGGTTAATAGTAGAGGGTCTAGATTAATAAAATCACAAACTCTCGCACTAACCGGTTTATCAGTAGCACCGGTATTCTGCCTCTGATCCTCAGCAGCTACCAAGCTAGTCAACAACTGCACCGCATTACGCATATCCTGGTCTGTAGTACTAGATGGAGGAACTAGAGATGCTGGGTACCTACTAATATCCTCTGGAGGAGAAGGAGTAAATGAGGTCTGAGACAGCATCTCACTTTGAGGCTCACTTGGGCCTGCTCTGGCGCGAGGCACCTGGCTGGTACCCTCTCCCGCAGCTGTATCAAGGCGTCTACTAATCACTTGCTTCCTAGTCGTAGGCATCATTGAAAAGAACATGGCGAACATTGTGGAGGCCCGTTGATGAAGAAGACTCCCGATGATATAGCCGCAATTGTTGATGAGTTATCTGAAGATACAAATCAGTGGCCCTCTGAGAGTGCCGAAAGAAGAAGATTGACTAGTGTTCCCCAGGTTGATGTTAATTCATCTGTACAGGAATAGCTTGATGCCATGAGATACGGAAGCTGACCTTAGCCTCGATATAAAATTAGCCTCACACAGCTTGTGGTATATGTGGACGTGGACGCCCTACTCATGAGTGTCAAGCCTAAGCTGCGGAAGTGAAATATGTGGGAAATTATAACATCAATGCAATGGGTCAGAAGCACCCCGAGTTTTCATGGATTTCATCTGGGAGCACTACTAATGCATGGAAACAAAACAACCCTAGATTCCAGGAACAAGGAGCTCTTGGTTTTATGAATCAGCATAAGCAGCAGTTTCAGCCTTAACAGCCTAATAAGCCTGGTCTAGAAGATCTCATGAAGGCTTTATTGTGAAAACCGATGAATTTGAAATACAAAGGGGCAGGAATTCAAAATTTTGAGAAGCAAGTGGGACAGATTGCTACAATATTATCTGAGAGGGTTCTAGGCACTCTCTCCGCTGAATAAAATAATCCCAAAGAAACAGTTAATACTGTAATCTTGAGGAGTGGGCAAGTGTTGAAAGATACCAACCCGATCCAAAAAGATGCGATACTTGAAAAAGAATGTAGGGAGCAACTGAAGAATGATGTTGATAAAAAGAAGAAAGGCTCGATGAAAACAGAGAAGAAGAATGAATGAAGAAAAATAAGAAGGGAGGAACTTGAGGAGAGCCAGTATATGCATGCTTTATCTTTCCCTCAAAAGCAAAGTAAAGAAAAGCTGGACAAGCAGTTTGGGAGATTCTTGGATGTGCTAAAACAGGTAAATGTAAACTTACCATTCACATAAGTGCACTCCAAATGCCTTCTTATGCTAAATTCTTGAAAGAGATCCTTTCAAAGAAGTGGAAAATAGAGCAGACCTCAGTGGTCAAGCTCACATAGCATTGCAACACGATATTGAAAAATAAACTTTTACAAAAGTGTGGAGATCCAGGAGTCTTACTATACCTTGCTCATTTGGAACTATAAAATTTGATAAGTCTTTATGTAATTCTGGTGCCTCAATTAACTTAATGCCTCTATCTATTTACCGAAAACTGGAGAAGGGGATTAGAGAGATAAGGTCTCTACCAATATCGTTGCAACTGGCTGACCAAATGACCATAATACCCGAGGGGATAGTGGATGATTTGTTAGTTCAGGTGGACAAGTTCCTATTTGCCGTAGATTTTATAGTGGTGAATATGGAGGAGAAAAAGGAGGTTCTCCTCCTAGGAAGATCATTTTAACAATGGGAAGAACAATACTAGATATACAAGAGTGGAAACTTATGCTTAGAGTGGGGGAGGAGACTGTAACTTTCAAGATGAATGAAGAAAAAGGAGCACAAAAGGAGAAATCAGCTGCTAATGTTGAGTGGAAAGTGAAGGGCTCGAAAGAGAAGGCTGCATTGAGCGAGAGAGATAAGTGTGGGGTTTACCCCAAAAAGGCTAAGAAGAAGCTCTCTGCATGTATGTGTGCATTAGTTCGGGCGCGAAGATTGGAGCCCGACTTCGACTCAGACCCCGACTAGATGTTCCGGGAAGTATTCTTCACCCTATGCTTTTTACTTGTGTGTCATGGGGACATGCCACAACGTAAAGTGTGGGGTGGGGGGTATTTGTATGTATATATATGAGTTTTCTTTTTGTTAGTTGTAGTAGTTAGAGATAGAAAGTAAGAAAAATTCAAAAAAAACGTAAAAGTTAAAAAAATTTTGATTTTTCCCGACGATGGATATCATTCGACGGGTTTCTCGAGGGATGAAAGTAAAAAGAAAAAGACAAAAGGATTTCCTTTTGTTAGGTAGTGTAACAAGTCCCCCTTGGTTTTTCTTTGTGCCACGGTTCTTTTCCAAGGGTTTTGTTTGAACTGGGTGTAGTTAGTCTTTATTTTTGTTAGGAGTAGGAAACCTTATGCAATGGTTTAGATGGAAGGCAAAATCTCTTGAGTCTATTATACCATAAGAATAGTGCTAGTGCTTTAATGTGACGCTTAGACTCAGTTTTGACTCTTGTATAAGTACCTTAAACTATATAATCTTAACTTTGCTTAACTACTTTGACTAGAGTGTCTTGATAATCCAATCTAGAGTGAGTTATGTTCCATGTGTGTGAGAATTTTTGTGTTATTCTGTGCATAACATTTGATGTCTAGAACTGGCCCCATGTGTTTGCAAAGAAAAATGGTAGTTTTATTATGTCTTGGAAGTGATATAGGTATTTCTTTGCTGAGTCAGTTATACGCTTTTACCCACCTAATTATTATGAATCTTAGTTAACCCCTTTTGAGCCTATAATCATGCTCCTTTGGCAACCACATTACAAGCCTACCCATTTATTTGAATTGACTATCTATTTGAGCCTTTTACCTCTCATGAGCACTTGAATTTGTTATGAACTTTGTAAAAGTTGAAGTGTGGGATCGTTGGGTTGGCTTTTGAGTGGAATTATTTAAATAAGGAGAAAGGTGCACTATTTGAAAATGTAAGAGCCACTTGAATAAAAGAAAGAAAAGAAAGTAGTTGTATTGTTGTGAAGAAAACATATTCTTTGATAGTGGCGACTCTTGATGTAATTGTGCTTAAAGAAGTAGGGAGTTAATGTATATTGATGTGAAGGTGGAGTTATGGTTTAACATAAGTATGGGGTTTTGAACAATGAAGTGTATGTATTAAAGTGCTTCGGGAGGTGTAGTCACTCCTACATCCAAATGTATCCTACTCATCCTGCAGCTTACATTACAACCAAATAAAGTCCTACTTGATCCTTGACCGAATGAGCTCAATTAGTACAGTAGTACACTACGGGCAAGACTATGTTACGTCTTTTGTGGCATATGAGTGTTGTTTCAGAGATTGAGCGAATTCTTTCAATATTGAGTTCAAAATTGTTCTTAAATTTTATTGTGTGCGAAACTGCTCTCTATTATTGTGCGAGGGCACTTGATTCATGAAGAAAGGTAATGCTTGACCCATGTGTTAGAGTAAGTGAGTGGGTTGGAAAAAATGCGTGGTGCTTTTGTGTCAAATCTTGAGGCGAGGATGTTACCATTTTGTGCTTAATCTATTTCAAATATTCATGGTATGATGAGTTAATAGAGTTTTTTAAAAAGGTCGTGTTTATATATAGTGTAGTTTGATTGGTCGAGGACGAGCAATTGTTTAAGTGTAGGATGTTGATGGTAGGCTATAATTACGTATTTAGTCGCTTATTGCACTCTAATTTACTGCATTTTACTTGTTTTGAGCTTTAATTGGTAGTACATTGCATTTATTGTGTGTTTTATACCTTGTAGGAGGGATTCTGAGTGATATAGATGCTGTGGAGCTAATTTGAGCAATTTGGAGCTTTGAAGCCTAAGTAAAAGCCCAATGGATCAAGTAGGGATCGTGTTCAGGGGTTGAGGATCAAGTCTGGACGTCAAAAATCAATGTATGATCCTTACTCGGAGAAATCCCTACTGTCGCGGCGCGTGGGGAGCTACGTTTGAACAAATTCTTGCTGTTTGTCAGAAGTTAGATGACTGGATTTTCCCAATGACGCCCTACATGGTGCGTCGCCCCATGCGGCACGCTTATGTATTTTTTAATGATAAATATCCTATTTCGCCTAGGAAAAGGTGATTTTGTCTGGGTCTGAACCTACTTCGTATAAATATATGAAAATATATTATTTTCTGGACTTTCGACACATATTTGACCTAAGGCGCTAATGAGGAGTTGGAAGAACATGACCACAAGGATTTCATCATTCCTTCCTCACTCAAGACCCCAGTTTGGATTGAATTTATGTTTTCCTATACTTTAATTTTATTCGTGATGAATTTCTCCATATCTATGGAGTTGTTCTCTTTAGAGTTTGATGGATTTGGTATGTTGATGATTGTTTTTGGATTATAACTCTAGCTTTATGTATTGAAGCCTTTTAGATAATTTAACTGTTGCATCTGTATTCACTTGTTCATGCAATCGACAGAGGCATAACATGTGATATCTTTGCATTATATTGTTAGTTGAGTTCATTAATTCTTCTTAGTAATCGAAAGAAGCTAGCCGAATCATTGATTAAACCTAGTTAGGAGAATTATCTAAAGAGGTTTTCCTAAGGACCAATCAACTACGCATTCTTGCATATCTTCATGTGCTTAAATTGATTCATCTTGTGAGGTTAATATGCAATCATGAGAAGCTTTTTTACTAAACATTTGAACTAATAATTGTGTGAATTCACGAGACTCGCTTAAACATTAGAAGTGAAGTGCCTAGAGTTAGATCCCAAACAATTATCTTGCACCTATACTATCAACCCCTATTTTCTCCCACTGATAACTTCCTTGCTTAACCTTGTTTCAGTTGTCATTAGTCAGTAGCTTTAGATCTTAGTAAATTATTAGAAATCATATCAATCTCAATTGTTGATCATCTTGGATATCATTCAAGCTAGAAAAATACAAGAATACTGTTTAAATCCAATCCCTGTGGATATGATATTATACTATACTATATTCAGCTAGCGAACATAATTTAAGTGTGTGTTTCGAGCTCGTCAATAATCAACACAAGCTATAGGAATCGAGTCCACATGATAAAGTTAAGTTCTTTGACCAAATTTAAAAAGTCAAACCAAAAAGTCAACCCTGGACCTACACCTGGGAACCCGAAAAAATTTACAAAATTCAAACACCCATTCCATAATGAGTCCAACCATACCAAAATCATCCAATTCCGATCACAAATCAACCTTCTAAACCCCAAATCTTACTCTCTAATCCTTAGTCCACAATCCACCAAATTTCACCTTAAAAAACACAATCTTGGTGTAGAAATTAATGAGTATTCACTATTGCTGGACAAAAGTGATCAAAAGATGCTTTCCTCTTGATTTGCATTGAAATCCCTCACAAAAATCACCCCTAGTCGAGCTGCACAAGCCAAAATATGAAATAATACTCTTACCCTCATTTTGAAAATTTTAATAGTCTGCCCAGTGGTTCCTCTTGGTGATCGAGGAAAGTCCCTCATGATTGCCAAGACTAAATTTTCTGCCCAAAAAATTACACTTCACGAACATGAATATTCAACCGCGAAAACGATGTTTACCTGATCCAACTATTCGCGAACGCGTCTCCAGTTGTGCGATCACGTAGGATTGAAGCCTTACACCCCAGTTGACCACTCCTTGTTACAACCCATATTTGCATGCATAGATTATGCCTTAAGTTAGTCTACGTAGGTCCGAGAAGATATTATCTTTGAGATGATAAGAATTTAGCCCTATTGGTCATAAATGATACAAAGGTGTACAAGAGTGGTTAACAAGTACTAGAAGTTAAACGAATCAAGGATGTTGTGACTCGTATTTTCGGGTAAATCTAAAGGTGACTAATAGTACCAAGAGGTTATGTTTTAAGGTATTTGAATAATATAATACCCGTTCCATAAGTCTTGAAGTCAAACGAGTAATGAAACAAAAGTCGACAAAAGTTGTTGCAACTTACGTTCGTAATTTTACTCATACTTCAGGTCAAATGTCACTAAGCTTTTCTCCCAATTTACTTGGAATTACGGGTTGATCTACCAACTAAATTGAATATCTATGAGTCTAGTTTCCAACGCATTAAACCATTTGTCGATACGATCTCCGAGTTGAGAGATATTCACATTTTCGCGAGACTGCGCCAAGCACCTCTCTATGGGGCCCACATAGGCGGTTTGAGACATATAGATATATATAACACGCCTCAACCCCTTTTTATGTCATTAGCTTTAAGTATATTCAGACCTTAGAACCCTAAGAACACCCTCTCAAGGTTCTCTCTTGATCCACGACTAAAACAAAGGGCAAACAAAACAAATCAAGTGTCGGGAATCCCGTGGCGCTAGTAAGTTCCTTATTCTTCTTCTTGTTGCTGATTTTTGTGTTGTTCCAGCTCGCGTGGGACGTTGTTTTAAGATTGTTGTGTTTTGTAAAATACTCCATCAATCTTTAATATCAACCCTAGGTAATTTCAAGTCTTCTAAAGTAATTCTAGTGCTAAAAAACCCTAATTGATTGCTAGCTTCGCTCCCTTGTTCTTGTGGCTGCATTGGAGGGATATTTCGTGGTCAATTATAGAAAAATTGGAGTTTTTCTTTCTGTTTAAAGATAAGGAACCTCTTATCTTACATGTATTTAAGATTATCCAAGTTACGGCTAAGTCGTTAAAGCTAGAACTTGTGAGATATACGTGTTCAAGGCTTACTAGTATGTTGTTCGTTGGTGGACCGTTTTGGGAGGCCTAATACGATTATTATTGATGTTGTTTGGGCTTTTTGCTGATTTTTTTGACTTGTGGGAGGTCATATATATAGGGGAGGTGCTGTCCGTTTCATCATAACATAGGTTACAGTTGATACACAATAGTTACGACGCTTAAACGATAACGATAGTGTCGTTTCTCTTATTGTAGACTAAGGAGTCGTGGCATTTCCATAGCTTGAGATTGGGAAGCATATGCAAGGTATGTAAGACTGTCCATTTCCTTCTTTTGCACGACTCTGATTGTACATAATGCAATGAACGAGCCTCCAAAGATACTCTACTCTTAGAAGCTAGTAGTACTTATATTGTTTCCCCTCTTATGGGAGGATTGATGTTGATGTTACTTCTATGACCTTACGCCACTCCGAAGGGTTCAAAGTGTGATTCCAATGAGTATAGAATGCATTACCTATTTTACTCTACCGATCTGCGCTATAGTCGCCCGAGTATGCCACCTATTGTGCAACTATATATATGTATCTGTTTTACTCTACTGAGCCGCGCTATTGTCGGCATCCATTTTACTCTACCGAGTCCGCGTTATAGTCGGTCGGGTATGGCACCTACTGTGCAACCACTGTCAGTTGGGTATGATGATTCCGAGCCTTATGGTGGCCGGGGTACGATATGATGATGATGAGGCCCACAGAGGCTTATGTATATGATGATTTTAAAAGGACATATATGTATATGCACATCACGTATTTCATGAGTAGGCACTAAGATGTTACAGGTTTTATATTCTCGTTGCCCTCAGAGGCACTCATATGTTACAGGGTGTTTATTTTCTATCCCTATGCACATTATTGTTCTTACATTATGCTTTCTTGTCTTACATACTCAGTACCTTATTCGTACTGACGTCCTTTTATTTGTGGACACTGGATGTCGTGCTGCAGGTCCTAATAGGCAGGTAGACGAGCTCCCCCACCATAGTAGGCTGCCAGTTCAGTGTTTATTAGCGAGATCCCTTCTCCAGACTTGCTGTTGTCTTGGTATGCATTGCAGCACTTATGTTCTTTTAGAGGCTCATAGACAGGTGTCGACTCATGTACAGTTGGGATTGCCTTGTCAGCAAATTTATTTTTGTTGTATAGTTTTTCATGACAGCCTTGTCGGCCATGTTATACATGTTTATGTTGTTGATTAGGATTATTGTCGTCCAATTATACTAATCTCGTCAGCCCTTATAGGTAATAAGGAAGGTTAGATAAAATGTACGTTGGTACTCGGCAAGTAAGGCCCGGGTGCCCGTCATGGCCCTCCGGGTTGGGTCGTGACAAACTTTGTATCAGAGCCAGGTTTGTCCTAGGGGTTGTCTATGAGCCTTATCTAGTAGACTCTTGACTATGGATGTGTAGCGCACCATATTTATAATCAAGAGGCTGCATGACAATTAGGGTTGTTTCCTTTTTCCTGAATCTAGATTGTGTGCAGAGGTGAGTCATATGTATTCGTCTCTAATATTCACCATGTTCTTTTCAATGATGCCCACGGCTAGGAAGCAAGTGATTAGTAGACGCCTTGATACAGATGCGGGAGAGGGTACCAGTCAGGTGCCTCCCCCCAGAGAAGGCCAAAATGAGCCTCAGAGTGAGATGCCGTCTCAGACCTCATTTACTCCTTCTCCTCTAGGGGATACTCGAAAGCGCCCAAAATCTCCAGTTCCTCCATCTGGTAGTACAGACCAGGATATGCGGAGTGCGGTACAGTTGTTGACTAGCTTGGTAGCTGCTCAGGTTCAGAGGTAGAATACCGGTGCTACCGATAAACCGGTTAGTGCGAGAGTTCGTGATTTTATTAATCTAGATCCCCCAGTGTTTACTGGATCATACCCCAAGAAGGACCCGTAGACTTTTATTGATTAGGTTCATCGTACGCTGCAGGTTATGCATAGTAGTGATATGGAGGCAGTAGAGTTGGCTTCTTATCGGTTACGAATTTAACAGTTTTATTTTATGTTAGTTGGGAAAGATCCAGGGGTCCGAACGCTCCCCCACCTATGTGGAAGGAATTTTCTGAGGCCCTTCTTCGTCACTGACTGCCAATTGAGATACGACGAGCTAGAGCTGATAAGTTCTTGAACCTTCGACAGGGTAATATGAATGTGCGATAGTATAGTATGCAGTTTGATTCTTTAGCAAGGTATGCTCCCCATATAGTGGCCGAGATGAGCGATAGGGTGCACCTGTTCGTGAACGGATTGGGACCACATCTGATAAATGAGTGCACGACAGCCTCCTTGATAGAGGGCATGGATATTTCCCATATTCAGGCTTACGCCCAGACACTAGAGGATTGTAAGCGCCAGCGAAGAGCAGACAGGGAGCAGGACAGGGGCCAGCATAAGAGGGCAAGATTTGCACGGTATTCTGGTGACTTCAGAAGTAGTGTCAGGCCCCGGTCTTCTAGGAGTTTGGCGCCACCTGTAGCTAGTGCTGCTCCATGCTTTCAGAGGCCCCAGTATGATAAATTTACCTATTCTAGTTCAGGACATAGTTCGCAGGCATCAGGCTCACAATATCATAGGGATACTAGTCAGATGAGACCCCCAACACCTCGTTCTGATCAGTGCGGCAAGGCCCACTTTGGACTTGCCATCGAGGTTTCGATGCATGCTATTCTTGCAGACAGCCAGGCCATATGAGGCGGGATTGTCTTAACAGAGGAGGTGGTGGTATGGCTCATCCGACTAGATTGGTGGCTGGTTCTTCCTTATCCGTTCGACCTCAAACACGGGGTTTTCAGCAGTGGACGGGTCGTGGTAGAGGTAGAGGTGCAGTGCCGAGTTCGAGTGGTACTCAAAATCGAACATATGCTCTAGTAGGTCGACAGGATCTCGAGTCATCTCCGGATGTTGTTACAGGTATATTGTCTGTGTTTTCTTATGATGTGTATGCGTCGATCGATCTGGGATCTACATTATTATATGTTACACCCTTTGTGGCTAATAAGTTTTTTGTTAAACCTGAATTAATAAGTAAACCACTTACGGTATCTACTCCGATAGGAGAATCAGTGATTGCTAGAAGGGTATATAGAGGTTGTACAGTAATGATTTGTAGTCGTGAGACCTCGGCGAATTTATTTGAGTTAGAAATGGTTGATTTCGATGTGATAATGGGAATGGATTGGTTGGCCTCATGCTATGCAAATGTTGATTGTCGTGTGAAGATTGTTAGGTTTCAGTTTCCTGGTAAACCCGTCATCGAATTGAAGGGGAACATTGCTACGCCGAAAGGTATGTTTATTTCTTATCTTAAGGCAAGGAAGATGATCTCAAAGGGTTACATTTATCATCTCGTTCACGTTAGGGATGCGGAGGCGAAGCCGCCTACTCTACAATCAATCCCCGTGGTCAATGAATTTCTAGATGTTTTCCCAGATGAACTCCCAGGACTTCCTCCTGAAAGGGGGATAGAGTTTAGCATTGATGTGTTGCCTGACACTCAACTGATCTCTATCCCTCAATACAAGATGGCCCAGGCAGAGTTGCGAGAGTTGAAAGCGCAGTTGAAGGACTTGCTGGATAAGGGTTTAATTAGGCCTAGCACTTCACGTTGAGGTGCGCCAGTCTTGTTTGTGCGGAAGAAAGACGGTTCGTTAAGGATGGTTATCGATTATCGACAGTTGAATAAGTTTACTATAAAGAACAAATATCCACTTCCAAGGATTGACGACTTGTTTGACCAACTCTAGGGTGCCAAGTATTTTTCCAAGATTGACTTACGTTCAGGGTATCATCAGGTGAGGGTCAAGGAGAATGATATTCCAAAAACAGCCTTCCGGACAAGATATGGGCATTTTGAGTTCTTGGTAATGTCGTTTGGGCTAACAAATGCCCCAGCAGCTTTTATGGATCTCATGAATAGTGTATTCAGGCCCTATCTCGACATGTTCGTGATTGTATTCATTGATGACATTCAGGTGTATTCTCGTTCAGAGACAGAACATACAGGCCACTTGCGGATAGTATTACAGACCCTTCGGGATCGTAATTTGTATGCTAAGCTCTCCAGATGTAAATTCTGGCTAAGCTCTATAGCATTCCTTGGCCATGTGATATCTGACGAGGGTATTAGTCTTGACATTCAAAAGTTCGATGCACTGAAAAATTGGCCAAGACCTACAACACCGTCAGAAATCCGCAGTTTTCTAGGGCTAGCAGGATATTGTAGGAAGTTTGTAAAAAGGTTTTCCTCTATATCAGCCCCATTGACTAAGTTGACACGGTAAGCTACCAAGTTCCAGTGGTCTGACGCTTGTGAACGTAGTATTCAGGACCTAAAGAATCGATTAAAATTCGCACTAGTGCTCACTCTCCCAGAAGGAACCAAAAATATTATCTTCGAGATGATAAGAATTTAGCCCTATTTGTCATAAATCATACACGGGTGTACAAGAGTGGTTAACAAGTACTAGAAGTTAAACAAATCAAGGATGTTGCGACTTGTATTTTCGGGTAAATCTAGAGGCGATTAATAGTACCAAGAGGTTATGTTTTAAGGTATTTGAATCATATAATACCCTTTCCATAAGTCTTGAAGTCAAATGAGTTATGAAACAAAAGTCGACAAAAGTTGTCGCAACTTACGTTCATAATTTTACTCATACTTCAGGTAAAATGTCACTAAGCTTTTATCCCAATTTACTTGGAATTACGGGTTGATCTACCAACCAAATTGAATATCTATGAGTCTAGTTTCCAACGCATTAAACCTTTTGTCGATACGATCTCCGAGTTGAGAGATATTCGCATTTTCACGAGACTGCGCCAAGCACCTCTCAATGGGGCCCACATAGGCGGTTTAAGATGTATGGATATATATAACATGCCTCAACCCTGTTTTAAGTCATTAGTTTTCAGTATATTCAGATCTGCGAACCCTAAGAACACCCTCTCAAGGTTCTCTCATGATCCAATACTAAAACAATGGAAAACAACACAAATTAAGTGTCGGGAATCCCGTGGCGCTAGTAAGTTCCTTATTCTTCTTGTTGTTGCTGATTTTTGTGTTTTTCCAGCTCGTGTGAGAGGTTGTTTTAAGTTGGTTTTGTTCCGTAAAATACTCCCTCAAGTTTTAATATCAATCCTAGGTGATTTCATGTCTTCTAAAGTGATTCTAGTGCCGAAAAACCCTAATTGATTGCTAGCCTCGCTCCCTTGTTCTTGTGGCAGCATTGGAGGGATATTTCGTGGTCAATTAAAGTCAAATTGGAGTTGTTATATCTGTTTAAAGGTAAGGGACCTCTTATCCTACATGTATTTAAGATTATCCAAGCTACGGCTAAGTCGTTGAAGCTAGAACTTGTGAAATATACGTGTTCAAGGCTTGCTAGTATGTTGTTGGTTGGTGGACTATTTTGGGAGGCTTAATATGATTATTACTGATGTTGTTTGAGCTGTTTGGTGATTGTGTTGACTTGTGGGAGGTCATATACATAGGGGAGGTGCTGTCCGTTTCTTCGTAACATAGGCTACAATTGATACATAATAGTTACGACGCTTAAACGATAACGATAGTGTCATTTCTCTTATTGTAGACTAAGGAGTCGTGGCATTTCCATAGCTTGAGGTTGGGCCGTATTTACAAGGTATGTAAGACTGTCCCTATCCTTCTTTTGCACGACTCTGATTGTACATAATGCAATGAACAAGCCTCCAAAGATACTATACTCTTAGAAGCTAGTAGTACTTATATTGTTTCCCCTCTTATGGGAGGATTGATGTTGATGTTACTTCTTTGACCTTACGCCACTCCGAAGGGTTCAAAGTGTGATTCCAATGAGTCCAGCATGCATTATCTATTTTACTCTACCCAGCCGCACTATAGTCGGCTGGGTATGGCACCTATTGTGCAACTATATATATGTATCTGTTTCACTCTACTGAGCCGTGCTATAGTCGGCATCTATTTTACTCTACCGAGTTCGCGCTATAGTCGGCCGGGTATGGCACCTACTGTGCAACCACTAATCAGTTGGGTATGATGATACCGAGCCTTATGATGGCCGGGGTATGATGTGATGATGATGAGGCCCACAGAGGCTTATGTATATGATGATTTTAAAAGGACATATATGTATATGCACATCAGGCATTTCAAGAGTAGTCGCCCTTGGAGGCACTCAGATGTTACAGGTTGTATATTCTCGTCGCTCTCAGAGGCACTCAGATATTACAGGGTGTATATTTTCTATCCCTATGCACATTACTGTTCTTACATTATGCTTTCTTGTCTTACATACCAGTACCTTATTCATACTAACATCCTTTTATTTGTGGGCACTGGATGTCGTGCTGCAGGTCCTGATAGGCAGGTAGACGAAGCTCCTCCACCATAGTAGGCTGCCAGTTCAACATTTATTGGCGAGATCCCTTCTCCAGACTTGCCGTGTTTTTGGTATGCATTGCAGCACTTATGTTCTTTTAGAGGCTCATAGACAGTTGTCGACTCATGTACAGTTGGGATTGCCTTGTCGGCAAATTTATTTTTGTTGTATAGTTTTTCATGACAGCCTTGTCGGCCATGTTATACATGTTTATGTCATTATCTGGAAAATTTTGGTTAATTAGGATTATTGTTTGCCAATTATACTGATCTCGTCGGCCCTTATAGGTATGAAGAAAGGTTAGATAAAATATACGTTGGTACTCGGCAAGTAAGGCCCGGGTGCCCGTCATGGCCCTCCGGGTTGGGTCGTGACACTTCCTTTTGTCTAAATATAAGTTTCAACCTTCTAAAATGATCCCTAAGATTGTTTTATTAGAACGTGGTCGGGTTTATAAAACAAGAAAAATGAAGCCCCGACGCAGATCTGCGGTCACATATGCGACATCATAACGCTTATGCGGTCCCGCAAAATAGGCTGCATAATGGCCTTTTGGAACTGTGCATTTTTTCCTCACTCTACGACCAGTCTGCGGTTCGAACACCTTTCATGTGGTTGCATAATGCACCGCATAACTTCACTCTAGAAATTTTCATGCTGGGACTGCGATAGGTTGTGCAGCCTAGGATATGATTGTGCAGCCGCATAATGGTCCCAAAGTTTGCTTCGATTTCTGCTGCAGTCTGCGGCAGATCTGCCGTCCGCAGATCAGTTTTGCGACTGTAGAATAGATCGTCGAAACACCCTGCACTTCCAAAAACTTACTCCCTAACGCACAGTTCAACGCATAAGTCTACCTCGACATCACAAAACCTCGGGTTCTAGGTGAAAATTTTTGGGGCCTTACAACTACGTGAGTTTATTCTTGAGGAGCCCCAAAGTTCGCAGCGTTCCATTCATCTGGGTGCCACAAAGATGTATCAGGACTTGATACAGCACTATTGGTGGAGGATAATTAAGAAAGATAAAGTGGAGCTTGTAGCTTGGTGCTTGAACTGTCAGCAGGTGAAGTACGAGCATCAAAGGCCAGGGGATTTACTTTAGAGGCTTCAGATTACTGAGTGGAAATAGGAGCGTATCACCACGGACTTTGTTGTTGGACTCCCCTAGAGTTTGAATAAATTTGATGCTATTTGGGTGATTGTGGAATGGTTGACTAAGTCTGCACATTTCATTCTGGTTGTAACTACTTATTCTTTTGAGCAGTTGGCTGAGATCTCTATTTGTGAGATTGTTTGTTTTCACGGTGTGTCGATTCCCATTATTTTTTATCAAGGCACGCAGTTCACATTGATGTTTTGGAGAGAAGTACAGTAAGAGTTAGGAACAGGGATTGAGTTGAGTAGATCATTCCACCCTCAGACGTACGGACATTCCTAGCGCACCATTAAGATATTGGAGGATATACTACGCGCTTGTGTTATGGATTTCGAGGGATCTTGGGATCAGTTTCTACCACTTGGAGAGTTTGCCTACAATAACAGCTACAACGAAAGTATTCAGATATCTCCTTACGAGGACTTATATTGGAGGCGGTGTCGATCTCCAGCTAGGTGGTTTGAGTGGGGGGGAGCTAGGTTGTTGGGTACTGATTTTCTTCAGGATGCTTTAGAAAAGGTCAAGTTGATTTAAGATCAGCTTCGCATGGCATAGTCTAAGCAGAAGAGTTACGCTAACCGAAAAGTTCGTGATGTATAATAAATGGTGGGAGAGAAGGTATCGCTCGAAATATCGCCCATGAAGGGTGTGATAAGGTTCGGGAATAAGGGCAAGTTGAGCCCCTGGTATATTGGCCCTTTTTGAGGTGCTTGATAGGATAGGAGAAGTGGTCTACAAGCTTGCACTTCCACCTAGTATATCGAGTGTTCACCCAGTGTTTCAGGTTTCCATGCTCTGGAAGTATTACGATGAACATTCTCATGTTTTGGACTTCAGTTCGGTTATGTTAAATGGAGATTTGACTTATGACGTGGAGCCGGTGGCCACTTTGGATCGGCAGGTTCAAAAGTTGAGATCAAAGAATATAGCTTCAGTGAAAGCACATTGGATAGGTCAGCCAGTCGAGGAGGCTACTGGTCAGCCAGTAGAGGAGGCTACATGGGAGACCGGGCGAGAGATGCATAGCAGCTATTCACACCTATTCGAGACTCTATGTATGCTTCTAGTCCCGTTCAAAGAAGAACGTTTGTTTAAGAGGGGAGCATATAACGACTCAGCAGGTCATTCTGAGTATTGTAGCCTCGTTCCCCCATTTATTGCTTATTCTATATTCATTTGTGGATTTGTGACTTGTCGGGGCAGTTGGTTTGCTTCCGTGGATGTTTTGGAATGAATTGGGACACTTAGTCCCATGGTTAGAAGCTGAAGTTAAAGGAGTTGACCAGATGTTCATATATGAGTAAACGACTCCGGAATGGAGTTTTGATGGTTCCGATAGCTTTGTGTAATGATTTTGGACTTAGGAGTATGTCTAGATTTTTTTTGGAGGTCTGTAGGTCTCTTTAGCTTGAATTGACAAATGCTGGAAAGTTAAGAAGTTTGTTCGAGAGTTGACATTGTTGTTAACGGGCTCGAATTTTTTTTCGGAAAGTGGAAGTACGTCTGTTGTGTCATTTATGACTTGTGTGCATAATTTGAGGTCAATTGGAGTTGGTCTGCTGTGTTTTGGCATTGGTATTAGAAGGTTCAAGTTCAATAGTTCAATAGGCTAGAATTAGGGTGCAAATTCGTGATATCGATGTTGTTTGATGAGATGTGAGGCTTCGGCTAAGTTCGTGACGTGTTTTTTTGACCTGTTTGCATGTTTAGATGGGACCTGAGGGAGCACTAGGTATCATTCGAATCATGTTTGGCTCATTTTTGGACTTGTAGGACTGCTGTTATGTATGGTTCTTGTTTCCTTATGCGCGATCCAGAGAGAAGGTCCACGATCGCGAAGGTTTAGTTGGTCACAGGTGGAAGTTAGTCTACGCGTTCGCGATATGGGAATGCATTCGTGATGCTTTGTGTTATCAAGTCACCACAAACGCGAGTAGTGTTACGCGTTCGAGTAAGAGGAGTGTATTGACCCAACCCGGAGGGCCATGACGGGCACCCGGTCCTTACTTGCCGAGTACCAACATACATTTTATCTAACCTTTCTTATTACCCATAAGGGCCGACAAGATCAGTATAATTGGCAGACAATAATCCTAATCAACCAAAATTTTCCACATAATGACATAAACATGTATAACATAGCCGACAAGGCTGTCATGAAAAACTATACAACAAAAATAAATTTGCCGACAAGGCAATCCCAATTGTACATGAGTCGACACCTGTCTATAAGCCTCTAGAAGAACATAAGTGCTGCAATGCATACCAAAACCACGGCAAGTCTGGAGAAGGGATCTCGCCAACTATATATGAGTCGACACCGATCTCGCCGACAAGGCAATCCCATCTTTGGAAGCTTGTTCATTGCATTATGTACAATCAGTGTCGTGCAAAAGAAGGATAGGGACAGTCTCGCATACCTTGTATATACGGCCCAATATCAAGCTATGGAAATTCCACTACTCCTTAGTCTACAATAAGAAAAATGACACTATCGTTATCGGTTAAGCGTTGTAACTATTATGTATTAACCGTAACCTATGTTACGATGAAACGGACAGCACTTCCCCTATATATATGACGTCCCACAAGTCAACAAAATCACCAAAAAGCCCAAACAACATAAATAATAATCATATTAAGCCTCCCAAAACAGTCCACCAACCAACAACATACTAGCAAGCCTTCAACACGTATATCTCCAAAGTTCTAGCTTCAACGATATAGCCGTAACTTGGATAATCTTAAATACATATAGGATAAGAGGTTCATTACCTTTAAAAATAAATAACAACTCCAATTTGACTTTAATTGACCACGAAATATCCCTCCAATGCTGCCACAAGAACAAGGGAGCGAAGCTAGCAATAAATTAGGGTTTTTTGGCACTAGAATCACATTAGAAGACTTGAAATCACCTAGGGTTGATATTAAAACTTGAGGGAGTATTTAACAGAACACAACCAACTTAAAACGACCTTCCACACGAGCTGGAACAACACAAAAATCAGCAACAACAAGAAGAATAAGGAACTTACTAGCGCCACGGGATTCCTGACACTTGATTTGTGTTGTTTGCCCTTTGTTTTAGTCTTCGATCATGAGAGAATCTTTAGAGGGTGTTCTTAGGGCTCTAAGGTCTGAATATACTGAAAACTAGTGACTTAAAACGGGGTTGAGGCGTGTTATATATATCCATATGTCTTAAACCGCCTATGTGGGCCCCATAGAGAGGTGCTTGGCGAAGTCTCGCGAAAATGCGAATATCTCTCATCTCGGAGATCGTATCAACAAACGGTTTAATGAGTTGGAAACTAGACTCATAGATCTTCAATTTGGTGGGTATATCACCCCGTAATTCCAAGTAAATTGGGAGAAAAACTTAGTGACATTTGACCTAAAGTATGAGTAAAATTATGAACGTAAGTTGCGACAACTTTTGTCGACTTCTGTTTCAGAACTCGTTTGACTTCAAGACTTATGAAATGGGTATTATATTATTCAAACACCTTAAAAAATAACCTCTTGGTACTATTAATATCACCTCTAGATTTATCCGAAAATACGAGTCACAACATCCTTGATTTGTTTAACTTCTACTACTTGTTAACCACTCTTGTACACCCTGGTATCATTTATGACCAATATGACTAAATTCTTACCATTTCAAAGATAATATCTTGTCGGACCTACGTAGAGTAACTTACGGCGTAAGCTACGTATGTAAATATAGGTTGTAACGGAAGGTGGTGTATAGTGGGAAAAGGAATTTCTAAGTCATTGTGCATCAATCTTAGCTCAAGCCTTGAAGATTTCACAAGGTTTTTAACCAAAAAAGTAATATTCTAGCCCTAGCCTTCAATTTCGAGATTTTACTGATAATAGGTAATAAGCCAAGCAATTCTTGGGTGTGGGAGTTATCCATTATGCATGCATGTACTATCAAGGGTTGGGGGGAAGAATATTGAGCTAAATTGGGCAGACTTTGGGTCATAGGATGGAGGAATCCACATAGGAGGACCTTGAAATAATAATAACCACCTAGTGTTCAATTTTGCCGTGTCCCTAAATATATCGATGTTGCTAGGATTCTCGAAACTGTATAGTGAATTAAGGAAAGCCCAAAGCGAGGTATGAAGGCTAAACTCTTTCTCTGGTATAGGAATTCCAGTGTTCTTACAAAACTCAATCATGTGAAGTGAGAATATGGAAGTTGTGGGTATTCAAACTAGTAAAATTGATTGCCGATTGGCATAACGTGTTAGAACCCTCGGGTGTTAATGATTCTCCGATTTTGACTTAATTATGTTACACCCCTTTTGGGATGAAGGTCTTCTATAAAATCAATGTGATTAAACACTAATTTCTCATATGAAGAAACCTTATGAACTTATACTTGCTAAGGCCAAAGGTTTATTTCTTACCTTAAGGCCACGAAAATGATTAACAAAGGGTTTATCTACCATTTGGCCCAAGTTACGGACACCGATGCTGAGGCACCTACACTTGAGTTTGTTCCTATTGTGAATGCATTTCTAGAGGTCTTTCTGGATGAGCTCCCTAGGATCCCACCGGACAGGGAGATTAGTTTTTGGATTGATGTGATGCCAGGCACGCAGCTCATATCGATTCCACCCTACAGAATGGCACCGGTAAAATTTAAGGAACTAAAGGAGCAGCTGAAGGACTTTTTAGAAAAGGGATTCATCTGACTGAGTGTGTCGCCTTCGGGCGTAGCGGTCCTATTTGTATGGAAGAAAGATGGGTCACTGAGAATGTGTATTTACTATCGGCAGCTTAGCAAGGTCATGATTAAGAATAAGTACCCATAGCCAAAGATAGACGATTTGTTTGACCAATTGCAGGTACTAAGTACTTCTCCAAGATTGATTTAAGATCCGGGTATCACTAATTGTAGATTAGGAAGCAAGATATACCGAAAATAGCTTTCAGAATTCGGTATGGGCACTTTGAATTTTTGGTAATGTCTTTTGGGCTAACAAATGCCCCGATAGCTTTCATGGATCTTATGCACCGAGTTTTCAAGTTGTTCCTCGACTCCGTTTTGATTGTGTTTATTAACGATATCCTTGTATATTCGAGAGTCGAGACAACCATGCCGATAACCTTAGGGCAGTTCTACAGATTCTACGTCTGCACCGGTTGTATGTGAAGTTTTTGAAATTTGAATTTTTATTGAATCTATCACGTTCTTGGCTCATGTTGTCTCTAGAGAACGTATTAAGGTTGATCCTCAAAAGATTTCAGTAGTGAAGAATTGGCCTAGACCTACTACCCCAATAGAGATTCAGAGTTTCTTGGTCTTAGCTAGCTATTACAAAAAGTTTGTGGAGGGATTCTCCTCTCATGCCTCTCCATTGACTAAATTGATGCTGAAGACGGTTAAGTTCCAATTGTCAGATGCTTGTGAAAGGAGCTTCCATGAGTAAGATTGACTATGGCACCGATGTTTACCCTATCAGAGGGCACACATGGGTTTGTGGTATATTGTGATGCTTCAAGAATCAGACTTGGGTGTGTATTCATGCAACATGGCAAGGTGACAGCTTATGCTTCTAGGCAACTCATGAATCATGACAAAAACTATCAACACATGACTTAGAGCTCGCGGCGATGGTATTTGCATTGAAAATTTGGCGTCATTATCTATATGGGGTCCATGTGGATATATTCACGGACCATAAAAGCCTTCAATATATTTTGAAATTGAGGGAAATGAATCTGAGGCAGAGAAGATGGCTTGAGTTACTCAAGGATTACAACACCGATATTCAATATCACCCGGGGAAAGTTAATGTTGTGGTGGATGCTCTTAGCCGGGAATCAATGGGCAGTTTGGCTTATTTGGAGGCACATCAAAGGCCGTTGGCCAAGGAGGTTCACCGGTTGGCTGGTTTGGGAGTCTGTCTTGTGGACTAGTGAAGGAGGAGTGATTGTGTAGAGTAGGGCTGAACCATTGCTTGTTGTGGAAGTCAAGGAGAAGCAATACAATGATTCATTGTTGGTGCAATTGAACGAGGGGATTCATGAACATAAGACCATGGCCTTTTCTCTTGGCATGGATGGTGGTACACTAAGGTACCAACGGCGGCAATGTGTTCCAAATGTGGATGGTCTCCGGGAAATAATCATAACCAAGGCTCACACTTCTAGTTATTTCGTTCACCCAGACTCTACAAAGATGTACCATGATCTTAAGAATGTCTATTGGTGCAATGATATGAAGAGGAATGTAGTGGACTTTGTGGCAAGATGTCCAAAGGCCCGGTGGTTGACTTTGCGGTAGGACAATCTCGCACTCCTTGTAAGTTCGACTCGATTTGGGTGATTGTGGATTGACTCATGAAATCAACACGCTTCTTACCTATTAAGGCTAATGACATAGCAGAACTGGATGGTCAGTTGTATATAAAGGAAATCGACACGCTGCATGGCACTCCAGTTTCCATCATTTCTTATTGGGGGGCACAGTTTCCAGCTAAACTTTGGAAGAAATTTCAGCAAGGGTTGGGTACTCAGGTAAATCATAGTTCAGCCTTTCACACGCGCACTGACATGCGGGCAGACCGGACTATTCAGACGCTTGAGGATATGTTGCGAGCTTATGTTGTTTACTGTAGGGGGAGCTGGGATGATCATGTGCTGCTCATAGAATTTGCCTACAAAAACAATTATTATGCTAGTATCCAGATGGCACCATTCGAGGCTTTATATGGTAGGATATGTAAATCTCACATTGGGTGGTTTAAGATTGGGGAAGCAGAATTGATAGGGCCGGACCTCGTGCATTAGGCTATGGAGAAGGTTAAGATCATTATAGAACGGTTGAAAACTTCTCGGAGTCATCAAAAGTCCTATTCGGATGTGCGTCACAGGGATTTGGAGTTTAAAGAGGATGACTAGGAGTTCTTGAAAGTTTCCCCCATGAAGGCTATAATGCGGTTTGGTAAGAAAGGGAAGTTAAGTCCGAGGTATATCGGACCGTACATAATCGTTCAGTTGATTTGTCGGGTGGATTACAAGCTTAAACTAGCTCCAGAAATGTCTTTAGTGCACCCTGTGTTCCACGTATCCATGTTGAATAAGGTGGTTGGAGATCCATCGCTTATTGATTCAGTTGAGGCTATTGAGGTTAACGAGGAATTGACTTATGAAGAAATTCTAGTTGCCATTCTTAATAGGCAAGTTCGTAAGATGAGAAATAAAGAAATTGCCTCCATGAATGTACTATGGCGGAACCAGCAGGTTGAAGAGGCCACCTGGGAGGCCGAGGAAGAAATACCCTCATTTGTTTGAATAGTCATGTATTTATAAAGTTTTGTTCTATGAAAATGCTAAGAGTTTACGTTCTATGAATTATGTATCAATCGTACAGCCTATGTTAAGGAAACTCCCTCTCTATAATGCAATGTTTATGGTGTTGTAGCTGGTGTTGCTTCCATATTGTTTTACATTGTTGTGTTCCGGTTGTGTTGTTAGGATTGGATTCTGGGATTCTCTGACAGGTGGAGTGGCCCAGTTACAGGTGAGACTCTACCCAAAATTTGGGAAACTTGGGGAGTTAGTCAAAAGTCTGGAACTGTTAGTGTGTATTATAGCATCTGAGTCACATTGGTATCTAACGGCGGATTTTAGCCCTCATTTGAGGACAAATAATCTTAAGCGAGGGAGGATGTAAGGCCCCAAAAAATTTCACCTAAAACTCGGGGTTTCGTGATGCCGAGGTAGACTTTGCGTTGATGATTGTAGAGAACAGTGCGTCGGTTTAGGACTTTATGGGATGAACAGTGCGTTGGTGAGTTGAAGAAAATTTTTTGAAGTGCAGGGCATTTGCGTGGTCCATTCTGCGGTCCCAAAACTGATATGCGGACTAGAGATCTGTCACAGGCTGAAGCACAAATCCGGGAAATCTTTTGGACCATTATGCAGCCGCATAATCATTTCGCGGGCCCCACAACCCATCGTAGTCCCAGCATGATAAATTCCGAAGGGAAGTTCTGCGGCGCATTATGCGACCGCAGACCGAACGCAAAGTGAGGCAGAAATGCATAGTTTTGGAGGGCCATTGTGCGGCCCATTTTACGGACCGCAAAAGCGATATGCGGTAGCATATGTGACGACAGATCTGCATAAGGGCTTCATTTTTCTGGTTTTATAAACCCGATCCCATTCTTATAAATCAATCTTAGGAATCATTTTAGAAGGTTCAAACTTGTATTTGAAGGTGGTCTAGAGTGAGTAAAGGAGTTTCCAAGTCATTGTTCATCAATCTTTGCTCAGGCCATGAAGATTTCACAAGGGTAACTCACAAGGTCTTCAACCAAAAAGGTAAGATTCTAGCCCTGGCCTTCTATTTCGAGATTTAACTAAAAATACGTGATAAGCCAAGTAATTCTTGGGTGTGGGATTTGTCCATTATGCATGCATGTACAATCAAGGGTTAGGGGAAGAATGTTGAGCTAAATTGGGTAGACTTTGGGTAGTAGGATGGAGGAATCCACCCTAGGAGGACCTTAAAATAATAATAACCACCTAGTGTTTGATAAAATGCATAAATGAGCCGGAACCATAAATTCTCTCCTACTTTGTGTTCAATTTTCCTATGTCTATAAATAGATCAAAATTGCTAGGATTTTTGGAACTGTGTAGTGAATTAAGGAAAGCCCAAAGCGAGGTATGAAGGCTAGACTCTTTTTTTGGTATTGGAATTCCCATGTTCTTACGAAACTCCATCGAGTGATATTGGAATATGGAACTTTAGTGATGTGGGGTATTCAAACTAGTAATATTGATTTCCAATTTGCAAAACGTGTTAGAACCCTCGGGTGTTAATTATTCTAAATTTTTTACTTAATTATGTTATACCCCTTTTGGGAAGAAAATCTTGTATGAAATCAATATGATTAAACACTTATTTCTCATATGATGAAACCTTATGAACTTCCACTTGCTAAGGCCAAATGTGCCAAATGGTTGATTTGCAAGGGAACTCTTTTAGACAAACTACTATTTGGCACATTTGGCCTCCACCCCAATGAGGCGGCGGAGTCGTATTGTGTAGAGTTGTGGCATTGTGAATACACCTCCACCCGCATACATTGGGGTGAGATGGCAGGGCCGCTATGTGTAGAGTTTCTGGTATTGTGATTACACCTCCACCCGCATACATTGGGGTGAGGCGGCAGGGCCGCTTTGTGTATATTTTCTATTATTGTGATTGCACCTCCACCCGCATACATTAGGGTGAAGTGACAGGTCGGCTTTGTGTAAAGGTACTTATAGAGGATCCCCGACTAGAATTTATAAATGTTATTTAAAGCTCATAATGAATAGGCTATAGCTTTAACGACTAACTAAGCCTTTTATGCCATGATTCATCATATTCATGTTGTATTTCCATGTTCTTGCTTAGGTGTCTAGTTTTCGTACTAGTACTATTCGTTCATGTACTAATGGATGCAGGCGGTTCCACGGTGGAGGGCATTGACTAGTGATTCGGTACACTCTCTTCCCAGTTGGCTTGGTGAGCCCCACTCCATTTCGGGGTCGCACATCTTTTGTTGTTTGTGTATTATGTTTTGAGGTATAGCCAAAGCCTTGCTCCGGGCACTATCATTGGACTCTTTTATATCTATTAGAGGCTCCGTAGACATGGTGTGGTTGTGTATTGATATTGGGAAGGTCAAGATAGTAATGTCGTATGTGTATTACATATTCCACTTCAACTATGAAAGTGTATGTATGTTGAGACTTTATAAAGAAAGTACCTAATGGTGATGGAATTAGTGTTAGTGTTATTAATGAACCCTCTTGGTGTTAATTGATGAAGTTTACGTTCTCTTTATTTATGGGTGAGTTGGTAGAAGGAAATCTAGCAGGCTTGCTCGGCCGGGTTATCTCGATTGAGCGGCAGTCGCGCTCATGAGGTCGGGGCATGAAAGCAACTCGTCCATATTGGGCACACAAATCCGACCCTGCATCCACAACACCCCATCATCTCCAATAGAACCTCCTTAGCATCATTGTGCTGAACCGTGTGCTTAAGAACAAGCAAATGGGGTTCGTCATATTGGCACTCTCTGATGCAATGATATAAAGAAGACCGAGAAACCAGGAAGGCTAGAACTCGTCTCGGCTCTGAAAAATCTAACCTCACGAACTGATTGACCAAGGCCTAAACAACTGATGCAAGCGGTCTTTAACTAATAGGAATAATCAAGGCAACCCATACTCGTTGTCTTTCTATTCAAGGCATGGGCCACGACATTGGTCTTCTTGGGATGATACAAAATGGTAATATCATTGTATTTTAATGGCTCCAACCTTCTCCGCTGCTTCATTTAGATAATTTTGCTTGAACAAGAATTGTAGACTCAGATGATCTATAAATACCACACAACACACGCCATAGAGGTAATGCCTCCAAATCTTCAACGCATGAACAATGGCTACCAACTCTAAGTCATTAATGGGGTAGTTCTTCTCATGAGGCTTAAACGCATAAGAAGTCACTCTATCCTCCTGTATCAAAACACATCAAATACCAATCCAAGAAGCATCACAATACGCTGTATATTAAGCCGATTCTGAAGGGAAAACTACAACCGGAGATGTGGTCAAGGCAGCCTTGAGCTTCTAAAAGCTCTCCTTACACTCATCAAACCACCTGAATGGTGCACCCTTCTGGGTCAACCTAGTCAAAGGCACATCAACGTACGGGAAACCCTCCACGAAGCGGCTATAATATCCAGCCAAGCAAAGAAAACTCCGAATCTCAGTAGCTGAAGACGGTATAGGCAAACTCTAAACTGCCTCAATCTGTAGTACAATCCTCAGTTGATGTGCATTCTCCTCCTGGTTACGAGAGTACACCAGGACATCATCAATAAAAACTATGACAAATGAATCAAGATACGGATGGAATACAATGTTCATTAGATGCATGGATGTTACTGTGGCATTAGTCAGCCCGGAAGACATCACAAGGAACTCGTAGTGACCATAGCGGGTCCTGAATGCCCTTTTCGGAATATCAGAGTCACGAATCTACAACTGCTGACACCCAGGCCTCAAATCAGTTTTAGAGAACACTCTAGCTCCCTAAAGCTGCTCAAATAAGTCATCAATGCGCGGCAAAGGATACTTGTTTTTAATTTTGACTTTGTTCAACTGCCTATAATCAATGCACACCTGCATAGTAGCATCCTTCTTCTTCACAAACAGAAACAGTGCAACCCAAGGCGGCACACTAGCCCTCATTAACCCCTGATCACGAAGCTCTTGAAGCTGCTCTTTCAATTCCATTAATTGTGCCGGTGCCATATGATATGGAGGAATAGAAATGGGCTAAGTGGCTGGCATGCCTGACATGTCTGTAGGAAACATATTCGAAAAGTCCTTTACAGCCGGAACATACTCAATAGTAGGAGTATTGTTACAAACATCCCTCACAAAGGCCAAATATGCCAGACAACCCTTCCCAACCATCTGTTGGGGCTTCAAATATGAGATCACCCTACTAGGAACATAGTCCAATGAACCTGTACACTTAATCCTAGGTAATCTCAGAATCGCCAATGTCATGATCTTAGCGTGACAATCCAGAATAGCATGACATGGTGAAAACCAATCCATGCCAAGAAACACGTCAAAATCAACAACACCACGCAATAAGAGATCAACTTTCGTCTACAATGCCTATTAGTCACCACACACGATCGATATACCCAGTCCAAAACAATAGAATCACCTACCGGATAAGATATATGAACAGGTGTAACTAAGGACTCACAGGGCATTTCCAAATAAGAGCAAAATACGATGATACATATGAATAAGTGGAACCAAGGTCAAATAATATGGAAGCATCCCTGTGGCACACCGAAACAATACCTATTATCACTGCGTCTGAATTAATAGCCTCTAGCCTGGCGGGAAAAGCATAGCATCAAGCCTGACCACCACCTGATCGCCCTCCCCCTCTAGGGCGACCTCTAGGAGGGCACTGAGAGATGACTCACCCGGACGAGCACTCTATGAACCATGGCTAGATGATTCATCACGATTAACTAGATGAGCCATTTGAGCGGGCCTATTAGGACGACCCCTGCTGTGGTGGGACTGTCCTCTAAATGAGGCACTACTGAAACCACCCAAACCACGAGGCCTCTTGCCTCCCTCTCCTCACGCTCATGCGTACAAACCTGCTCTAGGCGTCTTGCAATATCAACCATCTCGTCGAACCTCGCACCCGATGCAATCCCTCTAGTCATAACAAAGCGCGGTCTATAGTTAAGGCCATCAATGAACCTCCTAATCCTCTCCCTCTCTGTGGGAACCAACCATATCGCGCCAACTATGAAAATCTCATCTCATATTGGGTCACTAACATACCCTCCTGGCGTAGCTACTCAAACTGCATGCGCAGCTCCTCCCAGCGGGTCTATGGAACAAACTTCTCTAAGAAGAGAACTTAGAACTCATGCCATGTAAGTGGTGCAGCACCGGCTGGTCTGCTCAACACATAGGCGTCCCACCATCTTAAGGTTGCCCCCGACAGCTGCAAAGTAGTAAATAAGACTCCAATAGTCTCCAGAATACCTGTCGTGCGAAGGATCTATTGGCACCTGTCTAAGAAATCCTGAGCATCCTCTGACTCAGTCCCACTGAACTTTGGAGGCCTAAGCCTCTAAATCGCTCTAGCCTCTCCTCCTCGTCGTCACTCATAGGTGGACCAACCTGGGGCCCAATAGCTGCAACTGGCTGTGCTGGTAGTACCCTGATGTCTGAAGTACCTGAACTACTTGCTCTAGGGTACGAGCGGCGGGAATCCGAAAACCTTCCCCGGCCTATGAAGTGGCTGGTGCGGCTGGAACTGAAACTACTTGAACAAGGCTAGTACATACAGTCAACATTAGGGCCAAAGCCTCTTGAGGCCTGGAATCACAATGGGTACAGTTGGTGCCAGAGTTGGTCTAACTAGCACAACCACGTCTACTATCTGCTCCTGAGCTGGAGCAACTGGTGGCTCCATAGGTGCTGTTCTAGCTGCAGTATGAGCTGCACCTTTGCCTCTACTACGGCCCTAGCTGATGGTACTAGTGGTCGTCTGCCCAATCAAGTCGCACGTCTCCTCACCATCTATAAAAGAATAGAATAAAAGATGTTTAGTTTCTAGAACCAACAAATCCGCATGGCAAGAATATAAGAAACTGAAATTTCCAAATGATTCGGTAGCCTCTCGAAGATAAGTACAGACGTCTCCATACCGATCTGCATGACTCTATTAAACCTGCTCATGACTCATGAGACCTAAGTACCCTAGGGCGCTGATACTAGCTTGTCACGACCCAAATATCAACATGTCATGATGGAGCCTATCACATTACTAGGTAAGTCGACAATCCCATGATAACAAAGAATTTAAATTTAATACACGATTTTTAACAAGTTCAACAGTGGAGATCTCATATATAACTGATAAAAACAACTGAAAGTCAACAACAACAAATCCCAAAATCCTGGTGTCACCGAGTACATGAGCCACTAATGTCACCATAGTATAAAACTCTAGTACAACTATCTGTGAGAATAGAACATTTCTGAAATAAAATGAAAGGAAGGAGAGCCAATGCTGGGGCATCATAGCAGCTGCCTCAAGATCTCCGAACAGGTACTATCACTACTTTAGCAACCACCGCATCCAGATGTACCTACATCTTCATAGGAAGTGCAGACTGTAGTATGAGTACAACCAACCCATTATACTAAATAAGTAACATGACTAACCTTGGGCTAAAAGTAATGACGAGCTCATAAAGATGCAGTCCAAATCAAAATAATGACAAGACAGATATAAAAAGATAATGACAGTAAAAACTCAGAGAAACTTCAATATTCAGCTCATACACAGTATAGAAATTTAGGCATGCTTTCAAGTACAACAGCTGAAACTCAACACCGATAAAATATGCCAAGTACAAGTAGCATGAGGAATGGTACATCTCTATGCCTACATGTCAAACATGTTGTAAAATGTAATGCTTCACCGTGGTAATCTTAGGTACCAGCACTCTTTGAGTACTCAATATGTCTGTCTCAAACTCCCACTATTCACACACAATCACTCTGCACTGTACGGTACATATGCTATATTGTTGGTACATCAGACTCCGGAGCAGATTCTGCCAAGCTCTAATATAAAGAAAACATGCCCGACTGCAGTGCGCATCCCGATCCCATAATAATAGATAAGACAATAAGGCATGTTGCGGCGTGAAGCCCGATCTCATAAATAAGAAAGTAAGGCCCTGCTGCAACGTGCAGCAAGTTCATATAACTATCACCCATGATCCGGCTCTTAGGTAGCATATGAGCTAGAATTGCCTTCTTACTTGGAGTTTGTACATCCAGTCTTTCATGTGTCTATGCTCCGTAAGTGCATTGGGGATCCTTCTAGAGTCGTGTCAGTTGACGATGTTCAGGTCACAAAGCAGCTATCATATGAGGAAGCTCCCATTGCCATACCAGATAGACTAGTTCGAAGATTGAGGGCTAAAGACGTAGCTTCAGTTAAAGTACTTTGGAGAAACAATAATGGGAAAGAGATGACTAGGGAAGCTAAAGAAGACATGAAGTTTAGGTACCCTCACTTGTTTCTACTTCTAGAGGAGGATTAAACTAAGACATCACAGCCTTTAGGTGCGTGTATGGATTCTTGTGTTAGTTACTATCATTGGTCGTGTGAGGCCATTGTCGTTATTGATGGTTATGGCCCTATGTGGTATTGTATTATTGGATTTGCTACGTGAAAGTTTGGTAGTGGTATTGTTGTAGTGGAGACTCTACCAAATGTTTTATAGAGTGGGAGTTTAAACATTCGAGGAAGTATGTTTCTAAGAGGGGAAGGATGTTACATTCCGTTATTTTATATGTTCAGTTCATCATAAGTTAGTCGAGCTGAGCTCGGAGAGAAAGAAAATTCTCAAGTATATGAGTGTTGAAAACATGTGTAGCACGTCATTGAAGGATTAGAAATTAAACAAATCGAGAGAACAAGTTTCGTCAATATAATATAACACCTCGTACCTTAATGTTTGGATGCATCGTAGTATAACCATATGAGTTGGAAGAGATTAAGATCATAGATGAGGTCATAGATATAGTACCCCGTATGTTTGATGAATTTTGAAACCGATATATATGGCCTTAATATGATATTTTCTTTTAAGTGCATCAATTATTCTAAAAGTTTGGTAAATATGGTTTTATATTTTTATTAATATTACTACTTTTTGGATAGGCTTTAAGTTATACATATGATACAAGGAAGTCTATAAATGAGATATTCTTTATTATAATGATAAAATTTATCTTCTAATAAGAAAACGAAGTTATCTTTTTACCATTTTGAGAACATATAGTACAAAAATTTGTACTCTTGATATTTGGATGGTAAACTTATAATTTGATAACATATATTTTCTAGACGTCGTAATGTTTATCATATATTAGTATAGTTTAAATTTATAAAGAACTTATCACTTTTTTAATAATAAAAATGTGATGAGTTGTTTATCAAATGAATTGGAAAATAACTATGTGGGGTGCCTGTGGGGGGGCGGGGGATACCATCTTATATATGTTATGGTTATAGTTTATTAGATGACCATGTGTCATCAATTAAGGAAAGAGTGGAAGGAGGAGAATCCCACGTGTAAGAAGGACGGAGTGATATATACATATGTAGCTTATCTCACTTTAGGAGATGGAGGGCTTAAGGAATACATATGCAATACCTTGTATTAGATAATGGAAATGGGAGTTATGGAGGCAACACGTTCTAGTTTGGTCTTCTTCACTTCAGCTTAATATTTTGTGATTTGAGATATAGTAATAACACTGTTTCCTTTCTAACATAGTAGTAGCGTTCTCTTTCCATTAATAGTAGCAGCGCTAACTCAACTAAAGACGGATTTGAGGTATGTTAACGCTATCCCTTCTTTCCTTTAGGCGTGATCCATATAAGACAAACAAAATGAGCAAAAGCACAACTTTCATAAATGACTTATTCATAGAAGTATTAGGAGTCTTAAAAAAATAGTAGTTGATAAAGTTTATCCGAAGGCATGTTGATTTTATGACATTCCGAGAGATTTTATTGACTTACTTCATTATGCATTGCATTCAGTTATACATGTACATTAACCCATGACCAGATGTCGTTATATATGGATATATTATATGTATATGGGGTATGGAGAAAGGTTGTGGCATTATATACGCACCACCACCTGATCAGCTGGTATACGTTGAAGATTTCGCCCATAGAGGCCGAGATGATATGATGTGATGCCCTCAAAATCTTGATGATGCTATGTACGCATATACCTATGCATTATATGACATCTATACGCATATGCACAACATTATAAATGTTTAATGATTCACAGAGCTATTCAGACTTGCTGGTTGAGTTCTTTACTCCATGTTTCTCTCTTGTCTTTTATATACTGCTTTCATGCCTTATATAGTCGATACTTTATCTGTATTGACGTCCCTTCTTCCTGGGGACGCTGCCTTTCATGCCCGTAGGTGCAGGTAGATATGCTGACAGTCCCCCTTCTTAGGATTCTTGCTCAGCGAGAGTTGGTGTGCTCCATTTGATCCGGAGCTTCTTTTGGGTTGTGATACGATATTTTTCTATTTATATATATGGGTATGATGGGGCCCAGTCCCACTGTTAATATAGTTATACACTCTATTAAAGGTCTGTAGACTGTCATGTATAGTTGGATAGTATGTGGCCTTGTCGGCTTCTAGTTTTGGATATATATTTGTCTATAGGAGCCTTGTTGGCTCGCCCTACCATATTTTACATGTATATGTATATATGTCTTTAGGGCATATTTTCCTCACGTATGTTATTCACGTGATTCAACAGTTTATTTACATATGTTATACATAACCTACCCTTAGTTCATGTTTATATTTTAGACGCATGCTTAAGGGTGTTCGACATGTAGGACTCCGGCATTCGTCATGGCCCATCGGTTTGAGTCGTGACATCACATAAGTACAAATGAACATAGAATAAGCAATAAATGGAGGAACGTGGTTACAGTACTCAAAACGACCGAACATGTCGTTACACGTAAACTAAGTGCGTCATTACAATAATTTTGATAAAAAATCTAAAATCAGAAAGAAAAAAATTACAAAAAAAGAGAAAGTAGAATAGCCCCCCTCCCCCCCCCCNCCCCAACATCCCCTTCGTTCTCTCTCCCACACTCTAATCTTTCACCGCTTCTTCCTCTTTTTGTTCCAAACCCATGCAACAGTAGTGAAAAACAAAGAAAAGCAATAGTTTTATAAAAAAAAGAAATTGCTAATCCTTTCTCTCACATTAACTCCTTCTCTCCATTTTGTATCCGTCTCGAACCAGAACCTGTATAGATAAAAGAGAAAGGCCATCAAACATTTTACGAATTTTAGCTAGAAAATTCTACTTACACAGTTCGACTTCTTCGCACTTTTGGATTTCACCATTCGCGCCCTTCTTTGACATAGCTTCGCAGGCTCTTTTGCTGTCTTGAGAGAATTTTAGTAGGTGGCCCATCGACTCTTTGTTTTGGGGTATGGATTTATGGATTTTATTAAAAGTGAAAGAAGGAATGGTTTTTGTAGAACTTCATGGCTGATTGAGGAAATCGGGTGATAGCTGAGAAACTTTGAAAAGTTAGTTCTGAAAAAAGGGATCCACAAGTGACACATGTAAAATTCTAAATGGTATTAGCATTTGACGTGTTCTACTTGTCAGGCAACTGAGATACA
Organism: Nicotiana obtusifolia; assembly: GCA_002018475.1. Classification (NCBI taxonomy): domain Eukaryota; kingdom Viridiplantae; phylum Streptophyta; class Magnoliopsida; order Solanales; family Solanaceae; genus Nicotiana; species Nicotiana obtusifolia. The sequence continues at coordinate 251,195 of MCJB01003047.1, forward strand.
CGCTCTGACGAAAGGGGTTTATTTATACTCAATTGATTGAGTTGAGGTGCTAAAATGGGAAAATCCAATATTTATATATCCGCTTCAATATCTCGTAAAATTTTATGTGGCCACGAGGCCATTTCGCCTTTAGTTATTGTATTCAAACTGTATCTTCTGCAGTTAAATTATCTTAGTGTTACTTTCTTCCTGTCCTTACTTCTCCTTTATTTTTCCCCGAATCTTTACGGGTTTCTCTTTCGGTCCCTTAGTATTAGAGCCAGCAGGGGAAGTAATGATTATTCTTGGCACGACCCAAAACTCCGTCTTAGGCATCGTGATGGCACCTAGTCTCTATGACTCGGTAAGCCGATTAGTTACAACATTTGAACCAATTAAACATGATATTTTGAAGCACAATCCCCAAGACTAGTAGTATAGAATTATGAACTTGAGCTGAATACATGCACATATCTAAAAGTACATCATTGTTTGGATAAGAACTTAATAGTATATTGTAAAGGAAATGACTCCAAGGAACTGCAACGACCAAGCAGCTCTACCCTGAATCCTTGCGCTCAAGAAACTAACTCTGCCTGAGCCTGCTTTCTCCAATACCTAGATCTGCACAAAAATGTGTAGAAGTATGATATGAGTACACCACACTCAGTACCCAATAAGTATCAAGACTAACCTCAGAGAAGTAGCGACGAGGTACAATTCCAGATACCTAGTAGACATAATATCCCGTATAGAATATCAATATAATGCTAATAATAGAAATAATATTTAGTAAATGGAAACAAGGAATAAACATGTGATAAAAAAGCAAAGTAATTAGAACATGGTTAAATAACCAGTAAAACCAATTAAGCAGAAAAAATAACAACCAAATAATACAGCCATTCTAACACAAGGTTCAAAATCAAATCACCCCGAGGTACCACACCTCATAAATCAAAAGTCACGAGTCCCAAATCACAAATCATATACACATGGACCCTCGTGCCCACGTTATCAACCACAAATGCACGGACAACTGACGTGCCAATATAGCAATCCACACATGGAACCTTGTGCCCATATATTAGTCACGATCGCATGGGTAACTCATGTGCTAATATCGCAATCCGCCTGGCATAGTCACAGACTCAATATCACAATCTGCCCGGCATAGTGACGGGTTCAATATCACAATCCATACAGCTTAGTCACTAGCTAACATTCCAACCATATCGTAGAGAAGGCAGTTATACATAATACATGTGCATGATCAGTGAACATCAAGTTTCATACTCCTGATTTGGTATAAATGACATGTTACGGTGTATGCATGTGCAAGTGAACTATCACACCACAAGTCAACTGGAAAATTTAGAGACACCGAGTAGCACATTGAAAACAACACTACAAATCATGTAATATGCATGACATACACAAGAAAGTCACACCACCACACAAATATCATCAATAACATTCCCCTAGACTATCACATATCATCCCTAACACAGCCACCCTTATCTACTACATTGACCATATCATAGTAGCCACCCTTATCGCTCCATCAAACAGTATATCAGTAGTCACCATCGCTCCTGACAAATAACACAATAGCTACCCATATCTCTCCGCCCAAACAATATATCAATAGCCTCCCGCATTGCTTTATCTAGAAAATATATCAATAGCCACCCATATCGCTCAGCCCAGACAATATATCAATAGCAACCCGTATCCCTCCACCCTAAAAATATATCAATAGCCACATGTATCCCTCCGCCAAGACAACCATATATCAATAGCCACTTGCATCATTCCACATAGTCAACAACCGTGAAATGCCACCATTATGCCTCGCATAACAGCAATCAATCCACACAAGAAGTTTACATATGCCACCATATTGCCAAAGCAACAATACCAATATCACAACAATAGTTGGCACGTAGCTCAACAATAACGTGTTCAAGCATTCCAGCTACATCATGATTTAAACGAAAGGAATAAACTCCACGATGACAGATAATCCATGAAATAACAAATTCAATTAAACACATAGGAATAAACTCAATAATAGAAGATATAACATGTAATAACAACCTCAATTAAATTCATCTAAGAGTAAACTTGAAAATGAAAGATGGAACATGTAATAACAATATCAATTTAAATAATTAAGATGAAACTCGACAATAAAAGGTAGCCCATGTAATAATAACATCCATTAAATCATATGAGAAACTTAAGAATTTAAACCGGTCAATTTTCCACATATATGTGTACACACTCGTTACCTCATATACACGTCCTCCACATAATTCAAATAGTAAAACTAAACCCAAGTTCTACGGGACAGTTCCTCCACATAAAGTTAGGCAAGAGACTTACCTCAATTAGGCCAATTTATCACTCAAAAATAACTCCTACACCGGAACGTATAGTTTCGGGGTTGGGTTGTTCCGACCTACCCGTCCTCGGTGGCTAAAAGATACTCCCAAGGCATTTATTATCAATTGTATTTACCACTCAGTTCATATTCTTTTACATCTCATTCATATTATCGGTATTGTATAGGGTCGAATTCGATCGCTTGCATAGGGAATATCATGTTCGAATTCGTACGACCGGCGTCGATTAGAGTTATTGCTCGATAGGCCGAGATCGAGATATCGAGAGATAAAGGTCAAGGCCGGATATCATTGGAACGGAGCTCGAAGCCAAGGTGTCCGAGACGAGATCGTTGAGGTCGATTAACGTCCTAGGGTAAAATTATCAGATTTGCGTAACAGAAGGACCAAAAATCCCGTGATACGTAAATATCTCGACGGGAATCACGGCGGAAATCAGCAAAGACGTTGAAGTCATTAATTCTAGGGATATTTTACCTTGTAGATAGGTTTTTTACCTTGTATAAGACTCATTCCCCTCCCTATATAAAGGGGCAACATAGTTGTAAAAGGCATCACACAATCAACAATCAATATACAAAAATACAGTCTGCTCTAATTGGTTTCTTTATCAATTTTCTACATATCTGTCTATCTTAATGAATTCAACCAAGGTGAAGCTATTCTACATTGGTGGCTTGCATTTCTCAATTTACTTATTGAATTTAGTCTTTATTTTCGTTCATCCTTTATTTGTATCAAACCAAATCATGTGTCCTTAAAACTATGTACAAATTTAATTGTTATCCGAAGCCAAGGTAAACAGTTTGGCGCCCACCGTGGGGCTGAGGATAATAGTGAGCATTTGATACAACTTTCTGTCACACAAATTATTTTACACTTGTTCTGTGGAGTATTTTTGATTTCAGGTTAAAATACAACAATGTCACATTCACAATCTGTGCCTCTGTATGTCGATGACGAGTTTGACCACCAGGGTGAAAACAACAACGTAGCACCCGGTGACAAAAGTTCCAGCTGACACTAATTCACAAATGGCGGTCGATGTGGATCGAGCTACTGACCCATCAAATAGTGTTCGTAGAGAACACCGATCAACAACTCAGGGACCCCAAAACGACGAAGGGGACGGGATTAAACTCAAAATGATCTTCAACATGTTGCAAGCCAGCAAGCGGCCATTGCTCAACTACAAAATCAGAGCCAAATTTCGAATAAGGTTGAGGCCGGCCCTTCTCGGGGAACCATCCCTGAAAATGAACCAATCGCAGAACAACCGAGCGTAAGCGGATCGAGGGCGAACTTCGGGACCATGAAGATGCTCAAGGAACTAACAAAACGAGTCGGGTCTGGCGAAAAGAAGATCGAGGCCAATGACAAAAAGGTGGAGACATATAATTCGAAGGTGGATCAAATCCCAGGAGCACCCCCGATATTGAAAGGCTTAGATTCCAAGAAATTTATGTAGAAGCCTTTCCCATCAAGCGTCGCTCCAAAATCCATACCGAATAAATTTCACATGCCGAAAATTCCCAAATACAACGGGACAACCGATCCAAATGAGCATGTGACGGCGTACACATGCGCCATAAAGGGAAACGACTTAGAAGACGATGAAATCGAGTCCGTTCTCTTTATGAAATTAGGAGAAACCTTGTCAAAAGGGGCCATGACATGGTATCACAACTTGCCCCCTAATTCCATCGACTCTTTTGCTATGCTTGCAGATACCTTCGTAAAAGTACATGCAGGCGCTATCAAAGGGAGATGCGGAAATCGGACCTGTTCAAAGTTAGGCGAAAGGATAACGAGATGCTCAGGGAATTTGTATCTCGTTTTCAGATGGAACGGGTGGACCTGCCACCGGTTACTGACGATTGGGCCGTACAAGCCTTCACCCAAAAACTCAACGCTTGAAGTTCAACGGCTTCGCAGCAACTTAAATAGAATTTGATTGAATATCCGGCCGCCACATGGGCGGATATACACAACCGATACCAGTCAAAGATTCAGTGTCGAGGATGACAAACTGGGAGCCCCTTCGGGATCGATCTACCCCGTCAGAACTCATGAAAGGGTTCGAAGGGATATTTATCGGGAGCCGAGATCGAGCAGAGATAGGCATCGACCATATCCTGGGGATAGAAAGGTCATTCCAGCAAGGTAGGGCTCCCCGAGACGCGAAAGAAGGAACGATCATAATTGGAATAATCGAGGACCCTTGGTGAGAAACAACTTTGAGAGATCCACCGGTCATCGAGAAGCACCGCGTCTATCGGAGTACAACTTCAACGTCGATGCGGCTACTCTCGTGCCGGCTATCGGTCGTATTAAGGACACTAAGTGGCCTCGACTGCTACAATCGGACCCTACCCAAAGAGACCCCACTTTGATATGCAAATATCATGGTACGCATGGGCACGGGACAGAAGACTGTCGACATTTAAGAGAGGAGGTGGCACGGTTGCTCGAAAATGGGCATCTTCGAGAGTTTTTGAGCGACTGAGCCAAAAATCATTACGGGAACAGGAATAAGCAAGTGAACCAGGAGGAGCCACATCACACAATTAATATGATTATCGGCGGAGCAGATGCGCCCTAAGGTCCGGAACTAAAGCGAACTAAGATATCCATCACCCGTGAAAAGCGCACTCGGGATTAGGCGATGGAGGGAATTTTACATTTCAGTGAAGAAGATGCAGAAGGAATCATGCAACCTCACAACGTTGCGTTAGTAATATCGGTGCTGGTACGCAAGACGAAGGTAAAGCGCTTACTGGTCGATCCTGGTAGTTCGGCCAACATAATCCGATCATGGGTTATAGAGCAACTCGGGCTGACAGACCGAATTGTCCCTACAATTCGGGTGCTCAATAGATTCAACATGGCGTGCAAAAATGACAAAAGGCGAAATAACATTACCGGTAAACACTATCGGTACCATTCGAGAAACAAAATTCTGTGTGATCGACGGAGACATGAGGTACAATGCTCTGCTCGAGAGACCGTGGATCCACGATATAAGGGCGGTACCTTCAACACTGCACCAAGTGCTGAAATTCCCATCGTCCGATGGGATTATAACAGTTTACGGGGAACAACCGGCCGTGAAAGAGATGTTCGCAATAGAGGAAGCGATACCAGTACCAGCAGCTCCTCCGCAAAGGGTCAAAGAGCAATCACAGGCAGCACCTTCGAACAGGAGCATCTCGATGATGAAAATTACGGAATACCCAGATCATTCGTCGGTCCCGATGAGTCCGATGCAACCAAATCAACAATCGAGGAGCTCGAGCAAGTTTCACTCCGAGAAGACTCGCCGGATTGAAATGTATACCTGGGTTCGGGCCTAAGTTCCATGCTCAGGACAAAACTTATACAATTTCTTATAGCTAACGAAGATTCTTTCGCTTGGTCCCATCACGACATAACAGGTATACCACCGGAGATAACGACTCACAAACTAAGCATTGACCCGAAATTCTAAAATTCGGCCGGTGAAGCAAAATCCGAGGCCTCAATCCGAATCAAACAAGCATTCATCAAGGATGAGGTAACTAATCTTTTAAAAATAGGGTCCATTCGGGAAGTTAAATACCCAGAATGGTTAGCAAACGTAGTTGTAGTCCCTAAAAAGGGAAATAAATTCAGAATGTGCATAGATCATAAGGATTTAAACAAGGCATGCCCTAAAGATTCTTTTCCTTTACGCAATATCGATCGCATGATCGATGCTACTGCTGGCCATGAGACCCTTAGCTTTCTCGATGCTTACTCTGGCTATAACCAAATACGAATGGACCAGGATGATCAGGAAAAGACATCCTTCATCACTAAGTATGGTACATACCGTTATAACGTGATGCCATTCGGGTTAAAGAATGCGGGGGCCACTTACCAACGCCTAGTAAACCAAATGTTCAAAAAACAACTAGGAAAAACAATGGAGGTCTATATTGATGATATGTTAGTTAAGTCCCTGCGAGCAGAGGACCATTTGAGCCATTTGCATGAAACATTCGACGTGCTGAGACGGTACAACATGAAGCTGAACCCGGAGAAATGTGCATTTGGTGTGGGCTCGGGAAAATTCCTCGGTTTCACGGTCTTGAATCGAGGAATAGAAATCAACCCCGAGAAGATCTAGGCCATCGAAGACGTTACAATCGTAGACAATGTAAAGGCCATACAAAAGTTCACAGGCCGGATAGCCACTCTGGGCAGATTTATCTCGAGATCATCCGATATGAGTCACCGATTTTTCAACCTGTTAAAAAGGAAGAACAATTTCTCGTGGACTCCGGAATGTCAACGCGCATTAGAATAACTAAAGAGATACCTGTCTATCCCACCTTTGCTGCCTACACCAAAAACAGGGGAGCAACTGTACCTGTACCTTGCCGTCTCAGAAGTAGCGGTAAGTGGGGTCCTGGTTCGAGAAGAACAAGGTACCCATTTTCCTATTTATTACGTTAGTAGAACATTAGGCGAGGCCGAAACTACATACCCTCATCTAGAAAAATTAGCACTCGCTTTATTGAGTGCTCCAGGAAACTAAAACCCTACTTCCAATGTCATCCCATATGTGTCGTAACGACCTACACATTGAGAAACATAATGCACAAGCCCGAGCTATCTCTTCGATTGGCCAAGTGGGCAATCGAAGTGAGCGGGTACGATATCGAAGATGATGAGATCGAGTCCGAGAAGGTCGTGCAACCTTTGAGGTCGGTGGTTGAGGAAGGTCATGCCGAAATCAATTCAACAAGTTTGACCTGGGATTGGAGGTATAAGTATATAGAGTATGTCAGCTCCGGTAAGCTCCCCTCGGACCCAAAAGAATCGAGAACATTGCGAACGAAGGTAGCTCGGTTCTGTTTATCCAAAAAATAAGGGGACTATTTGTATAGGGTCGAATTCAATCTCTTGCATAGGGAATATCAGGTTCGAATTCGTACAACCGACGTCGATTGGAGTTACTGCTTGATAGGCCGAGATCGAGATATCGAGAGATAAAGGTCGAGGCTGGATGTCATCGGAACGGAGCTCGAAGCCAAGGTGTCCGAGACGAGATCGTTGAGGTCGATAAGGGTAAAACGCCCTAGGGTAAAATTATCAGATTTGCGTAACAGAAGGACTAGAAATCCCATGATACGTAAATATCTCGGCGGGAATCATGGTGGAAATCAGCAAAGACGTTGAAGTCATTAATTCTAGGGATATTTAACCTTGTAGATAGGTTTTTTTTTACCTTGTATAAAACTCATTCCCCTCCCTATATAAAGGGGAAACATAATTGTAAAGGCATCACACAATCAAAGATCAATATACAAAAATACAATCTGCTCTAATTGTTTCTTTAACAATTTGCTTTATATTTGTCTATCTTAAAGAATTCTACCAATGTGAAGCTATTCTAGATTGGTGGTTTGCATTCTTTCTGAATTTACTTATTTAATTTAGTCTTTATTTTCGTTCATCCTTTATTTGTATCAAACCAAATCACGTGTCCTTAAAATCACGTACAAATTTAATTGTTATCCAAAGCCAAGGGTAAACAGGCATCATTAGCCATTACGCAATATCATCCTCGGCACATTAGCCGTAGTTCATAATTCATGCTCACTATTTCACTTTCAAACAATAACACGGAATGTCAACAACAAATTCTTCAATCCAAGACTTTAACCATACATTTGAGAAATTTAAGGTCTTAGGCACATATGATTCTTACACAATATGGTATAATCATTTTCATTTGGGCTTGACTTAAAATCACGACATTTTAATACGTACTCATACTTTGAACACGCTCTCGAAGAAGAATATTCCGGAACACATTTTGTTCATATTCATATAAATACATCATTTGATGCCAAACTTATTCACAAAGGTCAATTCGTAATAAACAATTCGGGAATTACTAGAACTTCATGGAAATTCAATTCTAAAAGAGAAGTTTAGCCAACATACCTTGCCTCGAAAGTTCCGAAAATCCTAGCCACTTCGATCTATTTAGGGATACAGAGAATTTAACACAAATTAGGAATGAGTTCATAGTTCCAGCTCATTTGAGCATTTTATCAAACAGTAGGTGTGCATTAAGGTTTCAAGGTCCTCCTATGATGGATTATTTCACCCCACTACTCAAAGTTCACCCAAAAGAGCTCAATAATCTTCCCACTATTCTAGATGATACATGCATGTAAAATAAACAATTCCCAAACCCAATAATTGCTTGGCTTGCTACCCATTTAAAATTAAATTCATGAAATTGAGGGCCATAGAATAGAACCTTACCTCTAGGATGGAAACCTAGTGAACTCTTTGGAAATTCTTCAATTTGAGCAAGAATTGATGGATGATGAGCTTAGGAACTTCCTTTCTCACTCTATATCACTCCCTTTCTCTATAAATATATGTTTTCCCCTTTAAAATGATCCCCAAGGGTGTTTTATAAGAATGGGGTCGAGTTCAAAAATTAGAAAAATAGGAGCTCTGTCACGAATCTGCGGTCGCATATGCGACTACTTAATGCTTCTGCGATCCACAAAGGGGGATGCTTAATGGCCCTCCGGACTGGGCATTTTTGATCCACTCTGTGATCAGTCTGTGGTACGCAGACCAATTCTACGTTCGCATAATGCGCCGCAGATCTCCCCTCTAGAAAATTTCATGTTGGGTCTGCGAGGGGTTATGCAGCCCGCATAATTGTTATGCAGCCTCATAGTGCACTGCATAATGGTCCAAAATTTTGTCCCAATTTTCTACTTCATTCTACGGTAGATTTGCGGTCCGCAAATCAATTCTACGACCGCATAATGGACCGCAGAAATGCCCTGCATTTCCAAAAACTTTCTTCAACTCCCTAACGCACTATTCAACCCAAAAAGTCTGAACTACGGCGATGAATCTCTACAATCGTCAACATATAAACCTACTTTGGTATCAAGAAACCCCGGGTCTTACGTAAAATTTTATGGGGCCTTGCACCTAAGGCCCATAATTCGCTGTATTCCCTCTTAGCTCCCCAAAAGCGCCACAATCGAGACACGTACTCTGAAGGTACCTTTTATGAATTAAAATTGTTCCTTTTACCTTCTTCATACTAAAATATAGACTCCATAATGATACAGGAATACCACAAGTCTTGACACCATCCAATGTAAATCTCATATACTAGCCATATACAAATACTGAAATTCCCAATTGCTACGTATAACTTCTGAATCCATTTGAACCTTCTCGAGAGTCATCTAATCTGCTCAAATCTCAATTGCACTTCCCATACGGGCCGAACCGTCTGTGCCCCATTAGCACGACGACACCCAAACAAGTAATTCACACCTCTAAGCAACCGAGAAAATTCCTACTCCTTGCGTACTACATCCTTCACGAATAAGAACTCTATCATTCCATGATTCCCATATACCCATAAACTGTAATACATCATGCATCCAGAAATTTCCTTGCTTAAGCCATCCCCAAAACCAACATCTGCATGTCACAACCGATCCACAACTATGCCTCAGACCGAAACCAATAAAACACATAACTATACAATCAACTCGTCGATAGCATACTCCCCCACTTTGCTCAAAGCCATGGAATAAAACATCTGATAACTTACAATAACCGTACTCCATTACTGCCGTAATACCGCAGTGAGATTCAACTGAATCCTTCATAAGCGCATATAATACAAACCACATAGTACCCCAAATCATCTGCTAAGATCGCATTCATTGTCGTGGCGGGCAGGTCAACTTTCTCAACCAATCCAAAGTCAAATTGCAACACCTATACCCACTGGTAGAAAAGAAAGCCTCCACACAACATCATAAGGATCAAACATCCGTAGATTACCCCACGGGTGATAACCCACATGCTTTGCCTGAAACTGACATCTCTCTATACCCTTTTACAACCATAACTACTATGCAATATCTTAATCTGCCTGATTATGCTCATCAACAAGACATGAGAATCTAATTAGTTGCACAATTAAAAAACATGAAATATCCTTCAACACACTCATAACTCGAGACTATATGCCACATCAAAATAGAAATCAAGCACCCAATAGTCCTTTTACATCTCAAGAAAACTCTCCTCATCACATTCAAACTATCTGAATACATCCAGGAGTCACACCATACTCGTCATATAGCCACCTAACCACTCATCGAGCCACAAATTCCACTCATAGGGACACTACCGGACATATAAGTCAAAAATCACATTCTCACATATCTGAAATCACCCTGCACAAGCTACAGTCAAAACCCGGCCTCAAGTCACCAGACTGGCCCATTATCAACACACAGGAAACACATTTCGCACCTCATCCATGGAATCACAAGCTGTCCATGCACAACTGATACCGAGCGCTCACAGGCGCATACGAGTGAATGGAAGGAATTCAAATAGGTGGGCTTCAAGCTAAATCAATGCCGCACGTTAAAGAGATAAAGATGGGAGGTTTATCCTAAATGCCCTGTAGCCTCTCAAAGATAGCCATGGAAGTCATCACACCGATCTTCAAGACTCTACTAGACACTTGCTCATGAATCGTAGAACCAATGAACCTAGAGCTCTGATACCAACTTGCCATGATCCAAAATTCAACTAGTCGTAATGGCACCTAACCCTAACCCGCTAGGTAAGCCAACTAACAAAATCCGATTCAATGTGATTAATGAGAAAATAAATGTAAATAACTGAACTTTTATACAAGGGATTCTGAAGGACTGGTAGTACAAGTCATGAGCTTCTAAGATTTAAAGTTTAGAAAGCTGGTATGAACTAAATACATCATTTGTTTGAAATATACATGAACAGATTAATGATTATAAAGCTACCATGTATAAGAGGCAGCAATGATCTGAATGCAGGTTCATCTTCACAGCCAGCTTCCGCCATACATAGCAATATTAGCTCTAAAATCTGCACGCAAGGTGCAGAAGTGTTGTATGAGTACAACTGACCCCATGTACTCAATAAGTAACAAAACTAACATCAGGTTGAAAGTAGTGACGATCTTGGACAACGGTCAGAGTCCAACACCAATAGACAACAACAACTCATAACAATATAATAAAAATAGTACAAGAAAAAAGTCAAAGATATGATGCTCAGCTCTTTCACAATTACAGAAAATATGCATGTTTTTCATGTATAACAGTAAAACCGAAATCTTACACCGAAATCACCAAAAAAAATAGCATATCAGAAATCTATGATTTTTCCTAAAAACATTCAACAACAGATAAGATGTTTCAATCTTAGATAGCATGAGGAAAGTACATCTCGATGGCTACATGTCAATGTACATGTGAAGGCCTAAATGTCACAAAACCGTGTAACATGAGAAAATACATCTATATGCTTGTATATAAAGTATACATATCAAATGCAATGCATCATAGTGATGAACTCATGTACTCACACTCTCAGAATACTTAATCTCACTATCTTCCACTCCCATTCATCACGCTCAATTACTAAGCACTAAACGGTACCTGCGCTCACTACTGATATGTCAAACTCCATATGGTGGATCTTGCCCAAGCGCTAATATAAAACTAATGTGGCCTGTTGCGGCGTGCAACTCGATCTTATCAATAATAATAAAGCCTATAAGGCTTGCTACGACATGCAGCTTGATCCATATAATAGTAATATATATAAGGCCAATATGGCCTGCTACGACCTGCAGCCCAATCCCTTCATGAATCCATAGAACTTGCTACGGCGTGCAGCCCAATCCTATCAATATCACTCATAATTAGGCCCTCGGCCTTACTCAGTCATCAATCTCTCCAGTCTCTCGGGCTCACAGATCTCATGCCAATCAGCCCAAACAATGATAACATAATATGACAACAAATGATAACAAATACTGAGATATGATATGCAAATACTGAGTATTTAATTACAATTTAAGCAAACAACTCAACAGCATAAATGACCTCTGTGGGTCCCAACAGAATAAGTATATGGCCCGAACATGATTTAAAACATGGATTATAAATCAATTACTCTAACACGTAAGAATTTGATGGATAGAAACAAGATAGATAACTACTCTGTACCACAGAAACAAGCGAGACACAATTAACATGGTGCACGCCCACACGCCCCTCATATAGCATGTGTGTCACCTCAACACCAAACACATAACACGTATATTTAGGGATTCATACCCTTAGCACCAAGTTTAGAACTGTTACTTACCTCGAACAAAGCCAAATCAAATACCGAGCAAGCCAAACAATACTTTAGAAATGCCACCCCGCGCGAATCGACCTCCGAACGGCTCAAAACTAGCCAAAAATAACTCAAGAACATCAAATAATGCCAAAGCAAACAAACCCAATCAATAAAGGTAGAATCTTTAATCGAAAGCCCAAAGTCAACAAAAACGTCAAACCCGAACTCGCACCTCGTAACCCGGCAAAACTTATAAAGTACGGCAACCCATTCAATTACGAGTCTAACCATACTAGTTTCACTCAAATCCGACTCCGAATCGATGCATAAATCTCGAGAATTCACTTTCTAAAATTTTAGACAAAACCCCCCCCGACTTCTCTTTTAAAATCATCAACCAATTGCAACAACTGAAGATAGATTCATCAAATATAATTAAAAAAAAAAAAAAAAACAAGTAGAAAACACTTACCCCAATCCATATGGTGAAAGTCGCTTAAAAAATCTCCTAGATCTGAGCTCCCTACTTAAAATATGACCAAATGAACAAACCATTGACATTATATGCTTCTGCCAAGTTGTTCTACCTCTTTTCTTGTGCCAAATGATCTTGAAACTCACTTTTGATACCTCCAATAGATTCCTCATGAAATTCCGGTTAGGTTAGACTTTTGAATCACTCCATTTGACCTTATAATGAAGGAGATATTTTGGTTTTTATATTTGGAAATAATGAAGATTTTTAAATACGAATTTAGTGGTAATTTCGTAATTACTCTAAAAAATCTAGCAACCCACCTCTTAGTAAAATGACCATAAAATCCTCATACGATGTTGCTCAAAACTTCAAATAGCTGAACAGAATGAAATGTTCAAAACGACCGGCTGGGTCGTTACATTATGCATGTCAAGACATCAATTATCATATATCGTTTAGAATGAGGGATATACATCTCACTTGCCCGCATCGTCACACACACACAATCCCTTAACACTGTACGAGTGCATGGCTCATAAGCCCCTCACCGAAGCATATATATATATATATATATATATATATATATATATATATATATATATATATACCATGCATGCGCTTACTGCTAGTATGTCAGACCCCGGAAGGGCGTATCCTACCCAAGCGCTAATCAAAAGCCTATAAGGCCTGCTGCGGCGTGCAGCCCGATCCACAATAATCAATAAGCCAATAAGGCCTGCTGCGGCATGCTGCTCGATCCACAATAATAATAATAGCCAAAAAGCCAATATGCCTGTTGCGATGCACAACTCGATCCATGATAACACTTACGACACTGCTCTCGGACCCTTCTCAGTCATCATTCTCTCAAGTTTCAAGGGCTCGTAGCTCCAATACCAAGCAAGCCAAACAATAAACTAAAAACGCCGAGCAAGCCAAACAATACACTAGAAACGCCTTCCCGCACGTATCAACCTCCTAATGGCTCGCAACTAGCCAAAAGCAACTCAAAAACATCAAATGATGCCTAAGGAAGCAATTCCAAATGACAAAGGCCGAATTTTTATAAATTTACCAAAAATTCAATCCTGGGCCCGCACCTCAGAACACCACAATAGTAAGAAAATCCGACAACCCATTCAATTATGTATCCAACCATAGTAATTTCACTCAAATCTAACTCTGAATCAATGTTCAAAACTCAAAAATTCACTTTAGGAAAGATTAGACCAAAACCCCAAATTGCTCTTTTGAAATCATTAATCAAATGCCAACAATGAAGATGGAATCATGTAATATAATCTAAAACGAGTAGAAAGTACTTAACCCCAATACATTGGGTGAAGATATGCTCTAAAATCGCCCAAATCCGAGCTCCTCAACTCAAAATGTGATAAAATGAGCAAACCATCGAATTAAATACGCTCAGCACAAACATTTCGCAAATGCAAAAAAAAAACAACCTCTTCTGCAGCGTCGCTTCTGCAACGTTACTTCCGTTTATGCGGTAACAACAGGGAAGTGGATCACTCGCACCAGCGGAAAATCATCTGCTTCTGGGATGTTGCAAATGTGACGCAAAACATGCATCTTTGCAATATCTCGTTCCCGCACCCTAGCCATTGCTTCTGCACTAATGCTAATGTGGCCGAAAACCTTGCATCTGCAATCTTCCCAAGCATAACCCTTTTTTGCATTAGCGACCACCTATCCGCATCTGCAGACTCACATTTGCGTCCATACTTACACATATGCGGAAACACAAGCACCAACCCCTCTTCATCAATGCAACATGAGGCAAAATGAAGTCCGAAACATAACGTGAACCTACTCGAGGCCTCTAATCACACATAATATATCATGTCCCGAACTCGGGGAGCGCGACTGGCGCTCAACCTAGTGAACCCGGCTGAGCAAGCTTGTTAGATTTCCATCTACCTGAACTCATCCATGAATAAAGCGGAGATGCACTCCATTAATCAAACACTATGAAGATTTCATTGACGACTCTCATTTCATTTCCGTTAACAGTTTCATTAATAATTTCCAAAATAGTACAAGTTAATAGATATAATGAAAAAACATGTTTTCCCAATACCAACATCTCTAGTTTAATTCCCCACATCAAACATCACCCACAACCTGTCTACGGAGCCTCTAAGTACAACAGAAGAATAATATGGAAATGTCGGCAATAAGGCCTCGGTTATACCTCAAAACAGAAAGTACAACTTCTAATGATATCAGGCCTAGAATAGAGTAGGCCTTACCAAGATCTGCTGAATAGGGGAGTAACTGCTAACAAGGATCAAGGCTGCTCGCTAATGAACCACTTGCATCCAATGAAGATGCAGCGCCCCCGGCAAAAGGACGTTAGTACATATGGAATAGTACGAGTATGTAAAGCTAAATTTCCTCTTTCAAAATAGAATGTCAATATAAGAAAGGGAAAAACCATAGAAACAACAAGTCACAATCAACAATATCCAAATGCCAATTAAAACATAATAATATTCAAAATACGAAAATAATATATATTTTTGGTTAGGAAATTCATTAGCACTGACATACCACCATCTTTTTAGTACAGAGTCCGATCACGCCCGAACGGCTATGCCATCTCCCCACGAACAATGTGGTTTGACATGTGGTGCTAAAGAAAGGAGTTACCAAGAGTAGTACCACCGTGTGTGCAACATAGCATCCGATCTCCACCCGATCAGCTAGGCCGCCTTCCCACCTATGCCGTGTGGGTTGACTTTTCCAAATCACAACTATTTTCAATCTCATCCCCATTAAGGAGAATAATCTCATCCCAAATAAGGGGAACAATCACAATCCATTCCTACACCGGCACGTATAGTTTTGGGTATGGGCCGTATGACCCACCCTTCCTCGATTTACTAATGATACTCCCAAAAATATTTTTGGTTACACACAAGGGGAACAAAATCACAAATACATTACCTCATCTTCTTTCACATTGTATAAATCTCCACTAGTATTTTCAACTAATCACAACAATAATATTTCCTTGATTCTTTTGGCCATTCACGAGATTCATTGTTCGAGGCACAGTGGCCGTATTTCAAATGCCACACTTTCATATCTTTCCTTCCATGGGTCATCACCAAAAATGTACACATATATACACTTCCGGAAATCGTAACTTTAAGTTCATTGGAAATGAAGAATTTAAGCACAATAGATTCCTTTCCATGAAATGGAATAAAACTA
The DNA here is from genome assembly GCA_002018475.1 of Nicotiana obtusifolia. Taxonomy (NCBI): domain Eukaryota; kingdom Viridiplantae; phylum Streptophyta; class Magnoliopsida; order Solanales; family Solanaceae; genus Nicotiana; species Nicotiana obtusifolia. The sequence continues at coordinate 267,509 of MCJB01003047.1, forward strand.
TTGGCAATCGATGCGCAAGTTAAAATCATAAAAAAGTAACACACCATTCTATTTTAAAAGAAATTAATTTTGGAACATTTGAATCAAAGCTCATTTCATAATCTTTCTCACATCATCTTATTTTATTGGCACCACATGCTACAAGTATAACTTTCATTCTTGGCACGTTGGTCACAATCTATATCCTCAATTCACTTATTTAATATTCAGTCCTCTTAATAGATTATCAACAACAGGACATTTTAAATCAAGACCTAAGGAACACATAAGAGCAATTAAGAGTCTTAAGCATATCGAGTTTTTCTCACACAATTTAGCATACTAGCTTTCATTTGAAACACGGCTCAAAGCCATAACATTCTAATACACAAACCATAGTTTGAACGTATATCTCTTTCCATAGGGCTCATTCGGAATAGGCAAGCTTATAAGGAATAACCCGAAACATAGGAATTAGGAACTTGTTCGAACCATACTTGAAACTTAGGGGAACATCATGGAATTCAATTCTAATAGAGTAGTTAAGCCAACATACCTTGTTTGAGCTTTCCTTAAGTTACGACAACGTCCCAACACTTCTAGCAATAACAATCGATAGGAAGAGAGCAAAACTCGTATAATAATTAGAATGATTCATGCGGTGTAACGGTCTTAGTAATTTTTCAAACACCTAGTATGCAAAATATATTATAAAGCTCTATAATGGCAATTTCTTCCTCCCTCAACCAATTTCAACAAGAAACTACCCAAACTAGTTCATTAACCTCTCATACTACAAGCTATTGATACATGATGGTCTAGTGAATGGCTTCTTGATTCTTGAAGATTGGTGCATGGATGACTAGAATGCTAGGTTTCCTCCTTCTCTCTCTAGGAGGCTCTCACCTCTCTCTAAAATCATCAGATAATTGCCCAAAAATAAGCCCCAATGTCTATTTACTAAAATGGGGTCACGTTCTAAAATCAGAAAATGGACCCTCCGAAATCAAGTCTGCGGTCGATAACTAACCGCATAACAGGTATGCTGTGCGCAAACTGGACCTCAAAATGGTCTAGACTGGTCAGGTCTGCGACCGTTCTGCGCTCTGTATATCATATATGCGTCCGTAGAATGAATTATGCGATCGCAAAATGGGCGCAAAATAACTTTTAAAATTCAACAACTCCCTACTTAACTCTATGACCATTATGCGGCCCACAAAATTGTTCTGCGGTCGCGAAACATACCGCAGAATTGCCTTATTCTGCCAAAAATTGCCATTAACTCGCCAGTGCATTATTCAACCCAAAAACTCCGAACCGCGGTTGGTAAGCTCGCCACAAAGAATTTCTACAACCTTCAAAAACGTAAGCCTACCTCAACACCATGAAACCTTAAATTACTTGGCGAAATTTTACGGGGCCTTACATCCTCCCCCATTTACGATCATTTGTCCAATAATGAGGAGTAGAATCTGCCCAGAACATCTCCAACATAGTTCATCTCCTCCTTTCACACATCGCAGTCCCCCATATTTGAGTAACTCCCCAATTTTCCAAATATTTCAGCAAAGTCTCCCAAACTTATCTAACAAGGGTGGCAAGATACCCTTCATAATCAAATTATCCATTAACTTCACTTTCACTAGCCTCCACCATAATGATAGATAGAGTATTTCCAACTACCTTCTTAGACACAGACACATGAAACACCGGGTGCATGGACAACCACGATGGGGAATTATCACACTCATAGTTCGGCCTACTTTATTTCCTTCAAGATTCCATAAGACCCAAATGTAAAGTACACCGATCTTACCTTTATCAACAATTCAAATAATATCTTCATAGAGAAAATCTTGAGAAAAACCAATTCACTCTCTTCAACTGTAAATCTCTACGCCGAACACCCAAAACTAAACCTTTGGCGACTTTCGACAATTATTCTATGATGTGCTAGAATGAGTATGACTATAGAGTTCCTACCCAATATGCTCGATTACGGAAGGATGTTTCTTCTTTGACATGTTTGAACCTACAACTCTCGCTAGATTTACCACAAATAGGAACAACGAGTTTCGAGATTTGACTGGAATTATTCAAGAATCCAACGATGTACCGAGAAGGTCATTTTAAGAGTTAATAATCATAGAGACATGAGGGTTACTACCAATAGCACTGACATAGTTAATCATTGTGATGACATCATCGATTCAGCAAACGAGGCGTAGGGTTGCCTGGTAGGCATGCATAAGGTAAGGACCTTGTTCATGATTCCGAGATTCAAAAGAAATGAGTCATTTTAGACATGTGACATATAGGGGGCATGATCTGAAGGATAAAGATATTATCATCAGCTATTCATATAAGACTATGTGTTATTGAACAGTACAGCAAAAATTGTTTCATTACATATGTGCCTTGTTCGGCAATAGTAAGCCTCAAGGAGAAATAGCCAAGTATGTGACACCAATTGCCTTCTTGATTGTAAGGAAAATTGGTTTAACTCTAAATGAGAATATTTTGGTACCCTAAATGTGATATGAGTTTCAAAATACATGAAGTTGCATTAGGATCTTACCATTAACTGACACTAGGAATAGGTATGCCATAAGCCTGTGAGGTTGAAAAAGAAGTTGAACACTTGTGAGATTATTATCTTTCTAACAACATAACCCTTCCTGATAGTTGATCCTATACAAGAGGACCAGAGATACGATTGGCTTGACCCTCAAACTAAATATGTTCATGATATGTGCCTATAATCTGAAACATCTAATTTCAACCTTTCACGACTGAAACCTTGTATCGAAGACATCTTAATATTGAGATTAAAGCATGCATTAGTTAGAGAGTTTCTCAGGGTTAATATAACGCTCCGAGGAGAAAGGAAAATGAGATTTCTCCCCACCAAGGGATATGGAATATTAAGGATGGTAAAACTCTCCGCACCAGGCAATGGCATACTAGTGATTCTAGAAGTCGAGTGTGTAAAGATAGCGACCCAGCGAGACACTATAAAATAATCATGGAAGGTTTGCAGATTATCATAACAAGTTCGCCATAGATTTTATGGCTTTAAAAGTACCTAGATGTTAATGAAATATGGGAAAACATGAGAAGCATACATGATCCTATGATAACCCCGAAAGGTGCATTTAGTTTTGACGGAGAGCCTATTAAGGGTCCTTATGAGAAAGGAAGAGTTACAGTGATACATAGAAGGATGCAATCTCTCATGGTTATCCAACAGGTGTCGAGAAACTAGCACAATGAAATCACTAACTAAGGATCACATTTAATAATTGTTATGGAGATATAAAGAGAAGATGGAGATTTGTTATGAGCTGGACGTGTTTCTACCACAATAACTCTCAATCTGCCATACCAGGCCCCTTCATGGGCAACTGCAATACTAGGAATAAAGTGAGCTACTTACTACAGAATGTCCTAAGTGGACATGAATGTCATAGTGAGATACGAGAACAATAGATATTCTTGTGCCGAATTTGTGAGAAATCCCAAATTTTTGATAAACTTTAAGGGACGAGTGACCATTTCAATTAACATGTACATATATGATAGGTGCTAAGATATGTTCTTATGTTACTAGATAGTGAAAAGGGTTTATGATAATGCTCAAAAAGGGACTAAAGTGACTGTTCAAACCATATTAGTCACGTGCACAGAAGAAAGAGACTGGCTCAACAAAGATCTCGGCACTAGGCTGCCTTCCATTAGATTTGATGCCACGTAGGTAAACATTACGATGGTGCATGCATAAGCACAGGTGAGCAAATGTTATCCATTTGAATCAGAAGGTTCTATAAGAAATGCATCATGTATAGTCCCTTGTTGAGAATTTAGGGAAGCAAGTGGGAAGTGTTAGCCTAGGGTTATAACTCAATTCAAGGACATAATTATAGAACTCAATTCCTCAAGAGGTTGTAAGTAAGATAACTGTGATAAAGAGGCTTCACAAATGATACGTCTCATTTAAAGAGTAGATACAGAGAATGGCTCATAAAGTTGTTCTGATTCTATCCCAATTTCAATAGCAAAATAAGGAATGACATATGACAAAGTGGAACAGGGATCAATAAGGGCATATACATCATGAGATTGGACAGTCAATATACCTGTAACCACATCTGCAGAAGCATCCAACTTTTGAAGCCTCCTCATAGCATAAAACTTGCTGGGCCCTTCCGAGCTCCGAATACCACCCCTAGTTGCTCTATGCCCTGCGGGCAGTATCGTGCCTCTAGCTGGGGGAGGCACTGTGGATGTAGTAGCAGCAGAACTGGATGGTCGTGACACACCCCCGCCCATGCTCTGGCGAGACGAATGATAATATCTCTGAACGTGACCCATCATACCACCACTAATAGTATACATTGATACCATAGTGACATACTCCCAAACGACATCTCCCACACTTCACACAACGCGGATGAGGTCCGCTAAACTGACTCTCCCTACTGACCTGATATTCACCCTTTCTGTAAATATCATATGCGTCCCCCTTATCCTTCCTCCAGGCCTCAATTGTAGGAGTAACAAACCCTGTAATGGTTTGCTGTGTGGGCCTTTGGAATTTCCTAAACCTGCCACCCCTAACATGCTGCTGAGCTTTCTCACAACACGACGAAAAATGTTTATTCCCGCACATCAGGCAGACTGGGATGGGTGTACCCGACCTAGGGCATTTGTTCTTCTTGTGCCCCATCTTTCCACAGCCATAGCATATTTCAAGAGTCATCTAACATGTTCCCAAGTAACGCTTCTTGCAAATCAAACAATGTGATTCATTAGCACCAACAACCCTCTTTCCTTTCTTAGATTCTCTCACCACACGATCCGGTGGTGCAGTGACATTGGTAGGGACGAGGACACATCCCTTAGTCACAAGTTCTTCCAATCCCTCTACGGCTCGATGCATTCTCCCAACGAACTCTTGTGTAATCTCCCCTAGATTCAATGGCGTGGTAATTCCCTCCTTGTTGCTTCGATCTCATGGATTACTTATCTAGAAAATGAGACATGGCGAGGAAATTAGCTTCCTATCCAGAGCTCTATCACACGATTTGGAGTATCAGAGAAGTGTGAAATTCCTAAATGTCCAAGTAGCCTACTCATTAAAGATGTGGCCGACAACACACCTGTAAGAAGGACTCTACTAGACACCGCTCCGGGACATCCTAGGACACTTTAAAACCATTGGCTCTAATACCAAGTTTGTCAAGCCCCCACGACTGGCGCTCAATCGAGTGAACCCCGCCGAGCAAGCCTGTTACATTCCATCTACGCAAACTCATCCATGAATAAAGAGGAGATGCACTCCATTAATCAAACACTGAAAAGATTTCATTAACGACTCTTACTTCATTTCATTTACAGCTTCATTGATAATTTTCAAAATATTACAGGTTTATAGATATAATGAAAAAACATGTTTTCCCAATACCAACATCTCTAGTTTAATTCCCCACATCAAACACCACCCACAACCTATCTACGGAAGCCTCTAAGTAGAACCGAAGAGTAATATGGAAATGCCAGCAACAAGGCCCCGGATATACCTCCAAACACAAAGTACAACTTCTAATGATGTCAGGCCCAGAATAGAGTAGGGCTCACCAAGACCTACTGAATAGGGGAGTAACTACTAACAAGGACCAAGGCTGATTGCTGATGAACCACCTGCATCCATTGAAGATGGAGCGCCCCCGGCAAAAGGACGTTAGTACATATGGAATAGTACTAGTATTTAAAGCTAAATGTCCTCTTTCAAAATAGAATGTCAATATAAGAAAGGGAAAAACCATAGAACCAACAAGTCACAATCAACAATATCCAAATGCCTAGTTAAAACATAATAATTTTCAAAATGCGAAAATAATATATTTTTGGTTGGGAGATCATTAGCACCAATATACCATCATGTTTTTAGCACAGAGTCCGATCACGCGCGATCGGGTAGGCCATCTCCCCACGAACAATGTGATTTGACATGCGGTGCGAAAGAAAGGTGTTACCAAGATTAGTACCACCATGTGCGCAACATGGCGTCCGATCTCCACCCGATCAACTAGGCTGCCTTCCCGCATATGCCGTGTGGGTTGACTTTTCCAAATCACAGCTATTTTCAATCTCATCCCAATTAAGGGAAATAATCTCATCCCAAATAAGGGGAATGATCACAACCCACACCTACACCGACACGTGTAGCTTCGGATAGGCCTTATGACCCACCCTTCCTCAATTTATTAATGATACTCCCAAAAATACTTTTGGTTTACATACAAGGGGAACAAAAGCACAAATATATTTACCTCATCATCTTTCACATTGTACAAATCTCCAATATTATTTTAAACCAATCAAGACAACAATATTTCCTTGGTTCTTTTGGCCATTCATGATATTCTTTATTCAAGGCACGACGACCGTATTTCAAATTCCACACTTTCATATCTTTCCTTCCATGGATCATCACCACAAATATCAACATATACTATTCCGGAAATCACAACTTTATGTTCATTGGAAATAAGGAATTTAAGCATAATAGAGTCCTTTCCATGAAGTGGAGTAAAAAAGATTGGCAATCAATGCGCAAGTTAAAATCATAAACAAGTAAAACCATTCTATTTTAAAAGAAAATAGTTTTGGAATAGTTGAATCAAAGCTCGTTTCATAATCTTTCTCACATCATCTTATTTCATTGGCACCACCAGCCACAAGTAACTTTCATTCTTTCCACGTTAGTCGCACTCTTTATCCCCAATTCTCTTATTTCATTTTCAATCCTCTTTATCGATTATAAAAAACAAGACATTTTAAATCAAGACCTAAGGAACACATATGAGCAATTAAGAGACTAAGCATATCGAGTTTTTCTCACACAATTTGGCATATTAGCTTTCATTTGAAACATGACTCAAATCCATAACATTCTAATATGCAACCCATACTTTGAACATATATCTCTTGCCATAAGGCTTTATAAGGAATAACCCAGAACATAGGAATTAGGAACTTGAGCCAACCATACTTGAAAATTACGGGAACATCATGGAATTCCTGTCTAAGAGAGTAGTTTAGCTAATATACCTTGTTTGAGCTTTCCTTAGGATACTACAACGTCGAAACACTTCTAGCAATAACAATCTATAGGAAGATAGCGAAAATCGAATAATAATCAGAAGGATTCACGTGGTGTAGTTCTCTTAGGAAGTTTGTAAAACACCTAGTATGCAAAATGGATTATAAAGCTCTACAATGGTAATCCCTTCCTCCCTCACCATTTTCAACAAGAAATTACCCAAACTAGTTCATTAACCTCACATACTACAAGCCATTGATACATGCATGGCCTAATTTCAACTCCATAACCTAATAAACCTATAACAATTACATGAATGGCTTCTTGATTCTTGAAGATTGGTGCATGGATGATTAGAATGCTAGCTTTCCTCCTTCTCTCCTAAGATGCTCTCACCTCTCTCTAAAATCATCAGATAATTGCCCCAAAATAAGCCCCAAAGTTTATTTATTAAAATAGGGTCGGGTTATAGAATCAGAAAATGGACCCTCCGAAATCAGTTATGTGGTCGCATAACTGACCGCATAATAGGTATGCGGTCTACAAACTGGACCGCAACATGGTCCTAAAAAATCTGGGCTAGACTGGTCAGGTCTGCGACCGTCCTACGGACCGTAGATCACTTATGCGGCCGCATAATGAATTATGCAACCGCAAAATCCGCGTAAAACAACTTTAAAAATTCAACAACTCCTTGCTCAACTATGCGACCATTATGCGGCCCACAAAACAGTTCTGCGATCGCGAAATAGACCGCATAATTGCCTTCTTCTGCCAATAATTTCCATCAACTCCTCAGTGCATTCTTCAACCCAAAAAGTCCGCACCGAGGCTGGCAAGTTCGCCGCAAAGAATTTCTACAACCTTCAAACACGTAAGCCTACCTCAACACCATGAAACATTAAATTCCTTGGCGAAATTTTACGGGGCCTTACATCCTCCCCCACTTACGATCATTCGTCCTCGGATGAGGAGTAGAGTCTACCCAGAACATCCACCATAGTTCATCTCCTCCTTTCACACATCGCAATCCCCCATATTTGACTAACTCCCAAATTTTTCAAAAATTTTGGCAGAGTCTCCTATGTAATTGGGCCTATCCACCTGCTAGAGAATTACCAAAAATCAATCCTAACAACATATACATAACCTAATAATGCAATATAACATAAAAACAACACCATCTGTGGCCTCATAAACAATATATTAGTAGAAAAGGAACACCCTTAGCATAAGTTGTACATATGATACGTAATTTGTATAGAAAAATTTCATAGAACGATTACATAGCTATTCAACCAAATAAGGGCACTTCTTCTTCATTTCTTTCTCAGCCTCCCAGGTGGCCTCTTCGACTTACAGACTTCGCCATAACACATTAACGGAGGCAATCTTAATATCCCGAACTTATCTAACAAGGGTGGAAAATAGATACTCCTCATCTACCTCAACACCACGAAATCTTAAATTCCTTTGCGAAATTTTACGGGGCTTACATAACAACATCAAAATCACGAATCGCACCTCAAATCAAACTTTATGAACTTTTGAACTTTCTACTTTTAACCTCGTGCCGAACCATATCAAATAAACCCAAAATAACCTCAAATTTTTCACACATGCCCCAAATGACATAAAAAGCTATTAAAATTCCCCGAACCACAACTCGAACCCGATATCATCAAAGTCAACTCCCCGTCAAACCTATGAACCTTCCAAGTATTCAAATTCCTAACTTTCGCCAATTAATGCCAAAACCTTCAAGAAACATCCAAATGCAAATCCTGGCATACGCCGAAGTTCAATATTACCATCCGGATGTAACGGAACAATCAAAAATCTAATCCGGGGTCAAATGCACAATCGTAAAACTTGGTCAACTCTTCCAACTTAAAGTATCTAACATGAGATTCATTCTTCTAAATCAATTCCGAATTACCTAAAAACGAAAAACAACGATTCACACAAGTCATAATACATCATATGAAACTACTCAAGACTTTAAACAGCTTGACGGAATGCAAATGCTCATAATGACCAGTAGGGTCATTACACCACCCTTATCTCGCCGCATTTACCATATCATAGTAGCCACCCTATCGCTCCACCCAGACAATATATCAATAGCCACCCATATTACTCCATCCTAACAAATAACACAATAGCCACCCATACCGCTCTACAAAGGCAATATATCAATCGCTACCCGAATCGCTCCGTCAAGACAATATATCAATAGCCACCCATATGCTCCGCAAGACAATATATCAATAGTCACCCATATCGTTCCGCCCAAAAAAAATTTCAAAGCCACACGTATCGCTCTGCTGACAATATATCAATAGCCACTTGTATCGCTCCACCTAGATATTATATCAATGGGCACCCGCATCGATCCGCACAATCAAGAAACCGTAAAATGACACCCTTATTCTCTGCATAACAACAATCAATCCACACAACAAGTTCAGATATGCCACTATATTGCCAAACAACAACACAAATATCACAAAAACACATAGCCCACAACTCAACAATAATGTGTTAAAAAATTACAACATCACGGTGAAACGGAAGGAATAAACTCAACATTCGAAGATATTCAATGAAATGACAACTTCAATTAAAATCATTGAAATAAACTCAACAATGGAAGATATAACATATAATAACAACCTCAATTAAATGCATATAATAGTAAACTTGACAATAAATGATAGAACATGTAATAACAACTTCAATTTAAACAATTAAGAGCAAACTCAACAATAAAAGCTAGATCATGTAATAATAGCCTCCACTAAAGCATATGAGAAACCTAAGAGTTTATACTGGTTAATTTTACACATATAAGCCCGTATACACACTCGTAACCTCATGTACACGTCTTCCACGTAATCCAAATAGTGCAACTAAACTCAAATCCTATGTGGAAGTTTCCCCACACAAAGTTGGGCAAGATACTTACCTCAATTAGGCCAATTCATTACTCAAAAATAGCTTTTCCTTTAAAATGCACCTCCGCTTCTCAAATCTTGCCCAAAATGAGTTAACATTTACAAACAATGCAACAGAAACTAATTCTGATTAACAAAGTTAAGATCTTTATCTAAAATTAAAAAGTCAAGTCAAAAGCCAAACCCGAGCCTGCATCTTGGAACCTGAAAAAACTCATAAATTACAAACACCCATTCCGATACATGTCCAACCACAACAAAATAACCCAATTTCGACCTCAAATCGACCTTCAAAATCATTGTTTTATCTTTTAAAAACGTTTTTTTATAAAAATTCCCAATTTCTCCTATTCAAATAATCAATCAAACAGTAAATCAAGGTTGGAATCATAAAATAATAACATGTTCGAGTCAAAAACACTTACCTTGATCCAAATCATGAAAATCCCATCCTAAATCGTCCAAATCCGAGCTCTAACTCAAAATGTTAGGAAAATACACTCGAAATCCAAAATTAGACATTAAATACCCGAGGTACGGCCTCGTATACGCAATTCACAATCTCAGTCACAATCTTTCCTTACAGCATCGCATGAGCCTTGCATTTAAATAGTTTTAAAAACATTTTCCTAAAATAGCTACACGCACTTTAGCCCACCTTATGATGCCAGGTGGCTTCACGCAATTCCCTTATAAGCAACACACACATAAGTCCTGTTGTATGCCGCCGTATGCACATTAACCCCTATCCTTATACCGCCCCATGCGCGTCAATATCACATCACAATAACAATTTTCACCACAAATGCCCATGTATCATAACTCACCAATAATCAACAATATCAAAGTTTCCACAACAATAGCCCATGGATCAACCACAATGTGTACAAGAACTTCAACAATAACAATGAATGTAAAAATTCTCAACAACAAAGATGTCTCAACAATTAACACTTCGCCTCAATGTGTTACGACTTTCACAACTTCAACCCAACAACTCGACAATGAGAAAGATAATGTGTAACCACGATAGTAAATAAGAATAACTTGCGATAAAAGTGATAACTTATACCGTTGACTTCAAATAAGGATAATCAACATTGAAAGAGATAACATGCGACAATGACTTTAAATAATGATAATCAGCAATGAAAGGGATGACATGGAACAATAACTTCAGTTAATGATAAATCAACAATGAAAGAGATAAAATGTAACAATGAGAGGGGCAACAAGTTCAACTAGAGCATAAGAGCAAAATATCAATTAGATGGGAACAAGTAATAACAAAGTCATTAAGGCATATGAAGATAGATTAACAAAAGTTAGAGTAGATTGACTATGAGAATTTAGAATATGATATGACAATTCAATTAAAGCATGGAAAGAGTCTAGCTAGCCTAAACCGGTAAATAACCATATATAACACGTGTACCCACTCATCACCTAGCGTACACGGTTTCACATAGTACAAATGATACAATCAATCCCAAATCATAAAGGGTAATTGCCCCACACAACGTTAGGCAAGATACTTAGCTCAACTAGCCAATGCAACTCTCGGGAATAGCTTTTCCTCTAAATCTCGCCTCGACACAGCTCAAGTTTAACCAAAATCGACTTAGTACCATCAAACAATACAAGGAAAATCAATTACAATAGATAAAGCTATGATCTTAAAACTTTTCCCAAAAAGTCAACAAAATTCAATTAGGGGCCCATCCGGTCAAAATCCCGGTCCAATGGTAGATTCCGACTACCCATAACCCCGCAGGTTCATTTATGTGATTGGTTTCAAAATCTAAGTCCAAATCAACTCTTATAACTCGAATTCTTTGTTTTCTCAAAAACTTGACAAAGTTCCACAAGTTTTCACTTTGATTCACATGATTTTTATGTTAAAATCTGAAATATATTGATGGAATATGATTGGAAATAGATTAGAATCACTAACCCAAATTTGTAGATGAAAATCCCCTCTCCAAATCGCCTCATACCGAGTCTACAGTTCTAAAATGAGAGAAATGTGCTGAAAAATACCGTCTCCCAGCCCTTTGTACAAGCTGCAGTTGTCGCAATTGTGACACACCCTTGCAATTACGGAACAGGCCTCGCATTTGCGAACCCTAAAAGCCTTATTCATTATCGCAATTGCGAAGCTGGGAATCTCGCAAAAGCAAACAAATGTTTGCAAGTGCAAAATATGTCAAAAGCAGGCAGACTTTGCAAATGCGAAGGGGAAGTTGAGTTTGCGACATTTGAGCCCCCTCTGTAACCTTCGCAATTGCGAGGATGGCGCTCGCAATTGTGATAACTAAGCACCAGCAGTTCATTTCAAGTTCAAAACCTTTCGAAACATGTCTGAAACCCATCCGAGCCCTCGAGGCTCCAAACAAAACATCCACAAAAGTCTAAAAATATCATATGAACTCGCTCGCGTGATAAAAACACAAAAATAACATCTAAAACTACGAATTGAACATTAAAACATATGAATTTCAAAGTAAATTTTCAAGAACTTCTAGAATTGCAACTAGGCATCCACATCCTACCAATTCAACTCAAAATGATAGGAAATTTTGCAGACAAGTTCGAAATAACATAACAGACCTCTAAGTCCCAAAATTAAAATCCGAGCTTGATAGCATAAAGTCAACCTACAGTCAAACATTTCAACTTAAAATTGCAAAATTTCAGCAAGAAAACACAAATCAACCTACGGACTTCGGAAATCAATTCCGGACATACGCCAAGGTCAAAAATCACGATACGAAGCTATCAGAGCCATCGAAATACCGTTCTGAAGTTGTTTTCACAAAATTCAATGTTTGGTCAACATTTCTAATATAGTCTTACAAGTCAAGAATCAAAGGGTTCAAATCAACCCGAAAGTTTTCTTGAACGAAACTAATCAACCCCACAAATCAAAAAATCATAAGCATACATGTGTGAATGTCACGACCCAAATCAAACTAGTCGCGGTGGCACCTAACCCAGCTCGCTAGGCAAGCCAATTAACAACAATCCAAAATGAGATGTACTAAGAAAATAAATGATGAAATAGCTGAACTTTTATACAACAATCCAGTGACTAATAGAACAAATTATGAGCTTCTAAGACTTAGAGTTTACTAAGTTGGTATAAAATAAATACATCATCGATTCAAAATGTACATAAATAAATTTATAAATCTAAAGCTACCTAGAACAAGAGGTAGCTATAACCGGAACGCAGGTACATCTTCAATGATAGCTCCTGCCATACACAACAACATCAGCTCCAAAATCTGCATGCAAGGTGCAGAAGTATCGTATGACTACAACCGACCCCATGTACTCAATAAGTAACAAACTTAACCTTAGGTTGAAAGCAGTGACGAGCTTGGACAAACGGTCAGAGTCCAACACTAATAGCCAAGAACAACTCGTAACAATATAATAAAAGTAGTACAAGTAATAACTCAAGATATGATGCTCAGCTTGTCCACAGTTATGGAAAAATAGTCATGCCTTTTAGGTATAACAGTAAAACCCAAATGTTTCATCGAAATCACCAAAATATGAGTATATTAGGAACTGTGATTTTTTCCAAATACATTCAACAATAGATAAGATATTTCATTCTCAGATAGTATGAGGAAAGCACATCTCTATGCATATATGTCAATGTACATGTGAAGTCATGAATGTCACAATATCGTATAGCATGAGGAAATGCATCTCTATGCCTACATGCCAAATATGCATGTCAAATGTAATGCATCACAGTGATAAACTCATGTACTCACACCCTTAGAGTACTCAATCTCACTATCTCACACTCAATCACTCGGCACACTCCATTACTCAGTACTCTCAATCACTTGGCACACTCAATCACTCGGTACACTCAATCACTTGACAATCTGTACCTTCGCTCACTGTTGGTATGTCGACTCCGGAGGGGCGGATCCTTCCCAAGCGCTAATATAAGCCAACGTGGCATGCTGCAGCGTGCGGTCCGATCCCATAATGAGTCGATAAAGATTGCTTCGGCGTGCAGCCCGATCCTATAAACAACTTCTACGGCGTGCAGCCCGATCCCATAATTGTCACTCACAACTCGTCCCTCAGGCCCCAACTCCGTCATCAATCTCTCCAGTGTCTCAGGCTCACAAATCTCCGGCCAATCAACCCAAACAATGATAACATGATGTAACAATCAAAGATGAACAGAGACTGAGATGTGATATGCAAATGAGAATATTGACATAGTATATGATTATAGTTAGAGTAGATAACCCAAAACAACATAAATAGCCTCATCAAGTCTCAAACGAATAAGCACATAGCCTAAACATGATTTCTAACACAGTTCACGGCTCATACAACCAAACAAATTGGGAGAATATTGATGTAACAAGATATAACAGCAAAACAAGTCCGGTCATAGTCTAATAGTCGACGAGAATCATGATTTCCTCGATCCATGCCCACGCACTCATCACCTAGCATATGCGTCACCCCAATACATCTATTATAACAAAATTCCCAAGGCCAAATACTCTCAAATCAAAGTTTAGATAAGTTACTTACCTCGAACACGCCGAATCCAATACCGACAAAGCCAAACAATACTTTAGAATTCCATCCCGCACATACCGACCTATGAATGGCTCGAAACTATCTAAAAGCAACTCAAAAATATCAAATAATGCCAAAGAAAACAAACCCAATTGTTAAAGGTTGATTCTTAAATCAAAAGCCCAAAGTCAACCAAAACGTCAACCCGGGCCTACATTTCGATACCCGACAAAAATCACAAAATGTAGCAACCCATTCAATTACGAGTCCAACCATACTTGTCTCACTCAAATCCGACTCTGAATCGATGTTCAAACCTCAAAAATTCAATTTATGAATGTTTAGATAAAAACACCCAATTTCTCCCTTGAAATCATTAATCAAATGCTAGAAACGAAGATAGCTCTATAAAATATAATCAAAACCGAGTAGAAAATACTTACTCCAATCCATGTGGTGAAAATCTCCTCCGAAATAGCCCAAATCCGAGCTCCATAGCTCAAAATTTGCTAAAATGTCTGAAACCTTTGAAATATAGTACATATAAGCACTACCCAGACGAACCTTTCGCAAACGCGGAAAAATCGTCGCTTTCGCGATGAACAAAATTAATTGCCACCAAAAATGCCTTATGCATTCGCTATGCTTCCCACACAAACACAATGCCCATAGATGCCACACAACGCGAACGCGGGCCCACGTCTCGCGGACGCGAAGAACAGTGCTCCAGCTCCAAGCTCACCATCGCGAAAACGACTATCCAAACGCGAACGCGAAGCTCAAGTCCCACATACACCACGAACACGACTCCATACTCGCAAACGCAAAGAGATAAAATAGCCCAGTCCAAATCCTTATTCACGATCGTGATAACTCCCACGCGAACGTGATTCAATGCAGACATCATTAAAAACTAGCAATTTAAAATGAGAGGAAATGGTCAGAAAGTGATCCGAAACTCACCCGAACACCTCAGCACCCCGTCCGAACATACCAACAAGTCCCATAACATAATATGGACTTACTCGAATCCTCAAATCACGCATAACAACATCAAAATCACGAATCACACCTCAAATCAAACCTAATGAACTTTTGAACATTCATCTTCTAGAACACGTGCCGAACCATATAAAACCAACCCGGAGTGACCTCAAGTTTTGTACACAAGTCCCAAATGACATAACAGAGCTATTCCAATTCTCAGAACCACAACTTGAACCTAATATCATCAAAGTCAACTCCTGGTCTAACTTATGAACATTCCAAACCTTCAAATTGCCAGCTTTCGTCAAACAGTACTGAAACCTTCTTGAAGCACCCAAATGCAAATCCGGACATATGCCCAAGTCTAAAATTGCCACATGGACCTAACAAAATCATCAAACCTTCGTTCCGAGGTCAATACACAAAGTCAAACTTGGTAAACTCTTCCAACTTAAAGCTTCCTAGTTGAGAATATTTCTTATAAATCAACCCCCGAATACCTGAAAACCAAACCGATGACACACACAAGTCATAATACATCATATGAAGCTACTCAAGATTTCAAACAGTTGAACAGAATGCAAATGCTCAAAGCGACCGACTGGGTCTTTACAGTGAAGCATCAAAGGGGGAAATTGGACGTAATGACACAAAATGACCGGTCAGATTGTGACATTCTAGTGGAAGTAACTTCCTAATTAATTAAGTGTTAAAAAGTATATTATTTATGATTCACTGGTATTTGTCTATGTTAAGTGGTATTTGTAGTAAATAATATAAGAAATGATTGTACCAGTTATATTTGGTATTTATGTATATTTATTTGTCAGATGAAAAAGAATAATCATAACGTTTTAGGTTTTTAGGATGAATTTTGTATTGACACTTTCAAAAAATTAATTTTTGTATTGATGGATCATCCCAAACAAAAATGCCTTGCACGGTAAAGAAAGCTTGTGATAGAATGCCAAAAGCTGTGAGATCTATTATATTATGACAACGCCTGAGAAACAAGCAATTTTTTTGCAACAACGTCTCAAAAATAGAGAGGCAGCATATGATCTTTTTCTGCCGAAACAAATCATGTCAATTGTATCTCAATTTCATAGTAGTCTTGCTATTAAAGCCTCCTGCTCTATTTTAGAAACATGTTAGAAATCAAATATGTTATTTTCTTTTTTTCTCATATATCATATATATAACGGTTATGCGGTTATGATATCTATGTATATGAATACAATATTTTTAAAGTAATGGTATCTTGCCAGCTTGCTTGGCCTTAGGTTCATTTTTAAAAATTTTCATGTAGTAGTTCCTGAGTGCTGAGGTTTATTCCCTCATTGGATTTATTTGACAAGGGAAAAGATGTGGTTCATCCTTTTTTGTATTTCTGGAAAAGATAAGCCCCAAAGCTATAATGTTCTTTTACATTTATTCATGTATTATGTTCAGATATCTAATCAAGAATCTTCTACCAATTTTTGAAAGTTTTAAGTGCAAAACTTATCATCAAGAATTAAACTATAAACTAAGAAACCTGTTATTGTTTCTCTAATGACTTGATAAATCCATCAATGCTTATTTAAATGTGAGTAAAGACTGGAAAGTTTTATACATTCAGCTCTATTTGTCAAGAACTGCAGTATAAATAATTGTTGTTGTTCAGGTACTTCGACCTAGTTAACTGTTTAATCCCTCTAAACACCTCTCCAGCAACCCAAAATTTGGCCCTGTTAATCATTCATTGCTTATATTTTTCTTACTTTTGTCGGATGATATACCTATTCAGATTTGTTCCTTAAATAAATTGGCCTTGTCTCTTTATGATTTCGTTGTAATTAGAGTAGTTAATATGAATTAAACTTTACAATGATAGATTATGTTATGAGAGTCATCAAGATTGCATCGAGATAATTCCCACCTATTCTCCTCTACAATTGTTTTAAAGCCACCAATCCAACAACATAGCTTAACGTATTAACTGTGAAATACATATTGGTTATACTTTTCCTTAAAGGGAGCTAGGATGTTGTAATGATCCGGCCGGTCGTTGTGAGTATTTTATTCTCATTTACTCCATCTGATGCTTTACATATGTGTAATTGTTGTTATCCAACTTGCGCGGGCGGTTGGTTTGGCTTCAGGGAAGTTTTGGATTGAATTGGGACACTTAGTCCAAGTTTGTTGTCTTAAGTTGTAAAAGTTGACTAGAATTGACTTTTGTGTAAACGACTCTGGAATAGTATTTTGATGGTTCCAATAGGTTTGTATGATGATTTTTAAATTAGGTGTATGTCTAGATTTGGATTTGGAGGTTCCTAGGTCAATTAGGTTCCATTTGTCGAAAGTTGGAAAGTTGAAGGGTTGGAAGGTCCATAGTTTTGACCGAGAGTTCATTTTAATGATATCGGACTCAGATTATGGTTCTCGGAGATGGTATAGGTCGGTTGTGCTGTCATTGGGATATGCATGCAAAATTTGAGGTAATTCCGAGCTTTTAGGCATGTTAGAGACAAGTTTTGAATTTGAAAATTTGGATTAGTTTTGTATGCTTGAATCGAGGTACAATTCGTAATTTTGATGTTGTTTTGTGTGATTTGAGGCCTCGAGATGGTCCCCGTTATGTTTTGAGATTGGTTGGTATGATTGGATGGGATCCCGGGGGCATCGGATGTGTTTCGGGGTGGTTTTAGACCATTTTTTCTTGTTTTGTATCAGTTGTCTTCTGGTGTTCTAGTGTTCGTCGCGATTGCAGAAGGACAGAAAAAATACGGAGGGTGTTTTGTAGTTGTCAGACATTTGTTCTTCGCGTACGCGAAGGGGTGGACGCGATCGCGGTAGGTTGGGAGCGGAAGCTTCGCGTTCGCGAAAAGAGGGTCGCATTCGCTTTTCATTGGTGAAAGGGCCCCGCGTTTGCATTGGCTTGGCAGCTTGTGTAACGTGATCACATGCCTTGGTCAGCGTTTGCGTAGGGTCTTTTGTGAATATGGTATTTTTTGCCTTCGCGATAGCGATAGTGGTCCCGCGATCGCGATGTACGAGCCTGGGTAGATATAAATAATTCTATTTCGACGGGTTTAGTTGATTTATCATGCTTTGAGATTTCGAGCAAGAATTTCGGTGATTTTGGAGGGAATTTTAATGATTTGGATTGGGGTAATTATTTTTTACTCGTATTTGTTTATTATTCATTATTCCAACATAGTTTTTAGCGATTGAATGATGAATCTAAGTGAAGAAATTGAGGATTTTTGTAAAAACGTTTCTAAATAAAAATTGATGATTTGAGGGTTCATTTGAGGTCAAAATTGGATTAAACTAGTATGGTAGGACACCTATTTGAATAGGTGTTGGGGTATTTGTGAGCTTTGTAGGATTTCGGGGGTAGGCCCAGGGTTGTCCTCTTGGGCTGACTTTATTTTGATAAATATCGAAACTTTAATTTTTGGGGTTGTTTCCTATGTCATTATTTGATGCTATTAAGTTGTTCTTTACTAGATTCGAGTCGCTCGAAGGTCGACTCGTGTGGGAAGGGCTTTTTGAGATATTGATTCACACGCTTTGAGGTAAGTAACATATCTAAACTTGGTTTGAGGGTAGTTATCCCTATGGACTATGATACTTGAGATGTATTGGAGTGACGCACGTGCTAGGTGATGGGCATGTGTGCATACACCGGGGTATTCATGATTTAGTTAGACATTAGGCTACTATGAGACTTTTTTGCTTTCATGTCTTGTTATATCCGTGTTTTCTCATACCTTGTATGATTATTTGAGCTAGTATCCATAAAAGATATCATGTCTAGGCTACGTGCTTATTTGTTTGAAACCTGATAGGGCTATTCTTGTTGGTTTAAGCTGTTTGCCTTAATTATAGTCATACTCTCAGTCATAATTCATCTTCTGCATGTTATATCTCCGCATATATATATTATTTGTATGACATTCACATGATATTGATGCCTTCTATATGTAATACTGTTTGGGATGAGTTCTATGATAGGTGAGCCATTGAGACTTGAGTGGTTGTTGACTGATATGTGCCATAGTGTTGTATTAGTGATTTATGTTGGATCAGGTTGATCTCCGCAACAGATTAATATTTGGATCGGGTTGCACGCCGCAATGGTTATATCGATTGTTGGCTTATATTCGATCAGCGGTTGGATATAGATTCGCCCCTCCTAAGTCTGCTATTCACGGTAAGCGCAGGCACATGGTCATATATGTGCTTCAGTGAGGGCCATTTGTGCAGACACCCGTGCAATTCTTAATGTGGTTGTGTGAGTGATGGTGAGGGGCACTAGTTCCAGGCACCGTGAGTGTATTGAGTGTGAGAATACTCGATGGTTTCACTATGATGTTATTGACTTGACATGTATATTTGACATATAGGTATGTAGATGTATTTTACTCATGCTAGATGCTAAATGAAATGTCTTATCTATTGTTGAAAGTTTGGTAAATCATAGTTTCCTTGATAAACTCATATTTTAGTAATTTCGGTGGAAGATTGGGCTTTGATTGTATACATGGAAAGCGTGTCTAATTTTCTGTATTTGTAAACAAGTTGAAACTGATATCTTATGAGTTGTTTACTTTTACTCTGATCACTATATCAAGTGTTTTCAATCATTATTGGTGTTGGACACTGACTTTCTTCCGAACTCGTCATTGCTTTCAGCCCGAGGTAAGGCTTATCACTTATTGAGTACTTGGGTCCGTTGTACTTATACTATACTCCGCGCTTGATGTGCAGATTCAAGTACATCCAGACGTGGTGATTCCTAAAGTTTGCTAGGTTCCAGCTTCTGGAGACTGTGATGTAGCTTCTATGTCGTTAGCATACCTTGAAGTTCTCTTTTGCTTATCGTTTTTATCACTGTTCTACAATTCAGACTATTTTGTATTCAGGATTAACTATGTATTTTGAGATTCTGTAGTGCTCGTGTACTCGTTGACACTAGATCACGGGATGGTTGTAGCTACGTTATTGCTTTTATTTCAGATAGTTAATGATTATCCCCTTGTTCAAATTTATTTAGTCCTATTATTGTGACTGGACATTAATAATTTATTGTATTGCCTAGCAAGCAGTGTTAGGTGCCTTCACGGTTTTGGTTGGAGTTCGGGTCATGACAAGTTTGTATCAGAGCACTAGTTTGCCTAGGTCTCACGAGTCATGAGAAAGTTTAGTAGAGTCTTGCGGATCGGTATGGAGACGTTTATACTTATCTTGGTGAGGCTATTGAACGGTTAGGAAACTTCCATTTCTTGCATTTTTGTCGTGCATATTCGTTAATTACGAAGTTTAAACCTTTACTCTTCCATCTTTTACCGATGGACAGGACATGTTCAGCTAATTAGGAGCCGGAGCCCCAGACTGCAACCACGACCAGGGTAAAAGTCAGGGCAGAGGTAGAGTTAGAGGTAGAGGCAGAACTTTGCCTAGAGCACGGGTCGTGTCACTTGATGTTGAGTATCGGATAGAGAAGGAGGGAGAAATACCTATTCCGACCAAGCCAATAGGACCAGCTTAGGTCCCAAGGGGGTTCATCGCTACCCTAGTTCTTTAGGACGCCCTAGTCCACTTGGTTTGTCTGATGGAGACTGTGGCCCAGGCAGGTATATTTCTTATAGCACCAGCCATTTTTTAGGCCGGGGAAGGAGCCCAAACCCCTGTTACTCACACCCTAGAGCAAATGGCTTATGGGTATCAGACCTCAGCAATTCTACCAGTTAGGAAAGTTGAGCCTATTGTTGCTACATATCTCGGAGAGAGACCAAGGATTTCAGATGAGGGGCTGAAGAGGTTGGACAAGTTCACCAAGTTGTTTCCTCCTCGCTTTGGTGGTATACAATCTAAGGAACCCCAATACTTCATTGATTTGTTGCCATGAGATATTGCACAACATGGGTAAAGTGGAGTCCAACAGTGTTGATTTTATAGTGTTTCAGATGCATGATGCTGC
This sequence comes from Nicotiana obtusifolia, assembly GCA_002018475.1. Classification (NCBI taxonomy): domain Eukaryota; kingdom Viridiplantae; phylum Streptophyta; class Magnoliopsida; order Solanales; family Solanaceae; genus Nicotiana; species Nicotiana obtusifolia. The sequence goes on from MCJB01003047.1 coordinate 289,077, forward strand.
TGAGAGGTGGTGGCAGGAGTATGTTCGGGGTAGGCCAACAGGTTTACCTCCGCTGACTTGGGCTCTATTCTTACAATTGTTTTTAGAGAAGTTCATTCCCTTCATCTAGAGAGAGGACTTCCGCAGTCAGTTTGAGCGCCTCCGGCAGGGTAGCATGACCATTACTCAATTTGAGACCAGATTTGTCGATTTATCACATCATGCAGCTATCTGAAACCTTAAGAGGGAGAGATTATAGAGGTTTATAGATGGCCTTGCATATGGTATCAGGCTATAGACGTCCAAAGAAACCAAGGATGATATTTCTTATACTCAGGTTTTGGAGATATCCTTGAGGATTGAGTGCATTAGAGGTTAGGGTAGGGAGAGGACCTCTGACAAGAGGCCTCGTCATATTGAGGATTTCAGTGGTGCCTCATCAAAGGGCTGAGGTCGGTTTGTGAAGGGTTGGTCCAGCAAACCAGTTTATCATTTGCCACCACCTAGCCGAGGAGCTTCAGTACGATTTTCGTTCAGTGCCCTCCCATCTCAGAGCTCTTATCGCACTTCATTAGTTCAAGATTCATTAGTACTGGGATCTTCCAACGGTTATTATGGTTCATCAGTTCCTACTCAGTCCTTGCAATCATTCCCTGTTCGATTTTGCTATGATTGTGGGAAGTTGGGGCATGTGAGGCGGTATTGCACCTATTTTCTTAGAGGTCCCGTATTGCAGGGAGGCTAGACTATGACTCCGCACCAGTTTGTCCATGACTTCCTCAGCCAGCTCGAGATGGAGCTCATACGGGCAAGGTCACCATAGAAAGGGAGGTCAACTAGGTGGTGGACAGGACCGTTGCATGCATTTCTTACCAAGACAGGGGCAGTTGCTTCTGATGCCGTAATCACATGCATTGTTTCTTGCCACATGGATGCTTCAGTAATATTTAATTCCAATTCCATTTATTCATAAGTGTCATCATACTTTGTTCGTTACTTTGTTATGCCTCGTGATTCTTAAGATACACTTTTTCACGTATCTACACCAGTGAGTTATTTTACAGTGGTGGATCATGTATATCGGTAGTGTGTGGTTCCTATTGTGAGCTATGAGACTAGAGTTGATCTCTTATTTCTTAGTATTGTTGGTTTTTAGGTGATTTTGGGCATGGATTGCCTATCTCCATACCATGCTATTTTTGATTGCCATGCTAAGATCGTGACATTGGCAATGCCAGGGTTGCCCAGGCTGGAGTGGAGAGGTTCGCTTGGTCAACTCCCAGTAGAGTGATATCATATTTGAAGGCTCAACGGAAGGTTGAGATGGAGTGTTTGGCGTATTTGGCCTTCATGAGGGATACTAATGCTTCTACAATTGAGTCAGTTCCAGTAATGAAGGAGTTTCCAGATGTATTTTCAGCAGACATACCGGGCATGCCACCTTATTCGGATATTGATTTTAGTATTGACTTAGTGTTAGGCACTCAGCCCACATCCATATCACCGTATCGCATGGCACCAATGGAGTTGAAGGAATTGAAGGAGCAGTTATAGGAATTTCTTGATAAGGGTTTCATCAGGCATGGTGTGTCACCTATGAGGATGCGCATTGACTACAGATAGTTGAATAAGGTTACTATCATGAACAAGTACCCACTGCCGCGTATTGATGAATTATTAGGTCGGCTTCATGGTGTTAGGGTGTTCTCAAAGATTGACTTGAGATCAGGCTCCATCAGTTGAAGATCAGGACTTCAGATATTCGGAAGACTACTTCCCGGACCCCCTCTGGCAATTATGAATTTTTGGTGATGTTGTTTGGGTTGACCAATGCCCCTAGAAGATTTCATGCACTTAATGAATAATGTCGTTCAACCTTATCTGGATTTTTTCGTCATAGTTTTCATAATTGTGTATTCTCACAGCTAGGAGGAGCATGAACAGCACTTGTGGATCGTACTCCATACTTTGAGGAAGAAGAATCTATATGCTAAATTCTCCAACTGCGAGTTTTGGTTAGACTCGGTGGCATTCTTGGGTCATGTAGTATCCAGTGAGGGAATTAAGGTGGATATCAAGAAGATAAAGGCACTTTAGAGTTGGCCCAGACCGTCTACTGCTACTGAGATCCGGAGATTCCTTAGGTTGGTTGGGTATTATCGCCGTTTTATGGAGGATTTTTCATCGATTGCAGCCCTATTGACTAGATTAACACAGAAGGGTTCCCCATTCAGGTTTCTTCTGATGAGTGTGAGGAGAGCTTTAGAAGCTCAAAACTGCCTTGAAAAATGCTCCAGTTTTGCTTTTGCCTTCGGGATCAGTTTCTTATATAGTCTATTGTAATGCTTCATGGAGGTGGCTAGAGATACTAAAATACTATGATATCACCATTCTTTATCATCCGGATAAGGCCAATATTGTAGCCGATGCAATTATTAGGACGGATGGAAGTATGGGGAATCTTGCTTTTATTCTAGTTGGGGAGAAACTGTTAGCTTTCGATGTTCTGACATAGGTCAATAGGTTCATGAGGTTGGATAATTCGGGGCCTAGCAGGGTTCTTGCTTGTGTTATATCACGGTCATCCTTGATTGAGCACATCAAGGCACGTCGGTATAATGATCCCCACTTGCTTGTGCTAAGGGACACAGTGCAGCACCAGTGATGCTAAGGAGGTTACTATTGGTGATGATAGGGTATTGTGGCTTCAGAGCCGTATTTTTATGCCAAATGTAGATGGATTGCAAGAGTTGATACTTGAGGAGCCCATAAATTGCACTATTCCATTAAACCGAGTGCGACGAATATGTATCGGGAGGATGAAGAAGGATATAGTTAAGAATGGTGCTTGGTGTTTGAACTCTCGGTAGTTAAAGTAGAAGCATTAGATACTGGGTGGTTGACTTCAGAGGTTAGATATTACGGAGTGGATGTGGGAGCGTATCATTATGAATTTATAGTTGGGCTTCTACGGACCTTGAGGAGATTTGATGCAGTGTGAGTTATTGTGGAAAAACTGACCAAGTCTACACACTTCATTATAGTCATGACTACCTACTCTTCATAGCAGCTGGCTCAGATTTATCTTCGTGAGATTGTTCACCTTCATGGTGTGCCCGTGTCTATTATCTTGGATCGAGGCACTCAGTTCACATTGGATGTTTGGGGAGCAATGTAGAGTGAGTTGGAAACAACAATCGAGGTGAGTATTGCATTTCATCCCTAGACGGATCTGATATTGGAGGACATGTTACGATCATGTGTCATTAATTTCGGGGGATCATGGGATCAGTTTCTACTGTTAGTAGAGTTTGCCTATAATAACAGCTATCAGTCTAGTATCTAGATGGCTCCATATGAGGCTTTATATAGGAGGCGATATCATTCTTCGATTTGTTGGTTTGAGTGTAGAGAGGCCATATTGTTTGGTACTAATTTGATATATGATGCTTTGAAAAAGATGAAGTTGATTTAGGAGTGGCGTCGTATAGCACAGTCTAGGGAAAAGAGTTATTAGACAGGAAGGCATGTGATGTGGCTTATATGGTGGGCGAGAAGGTTCTACTCTAAGTTTAGCACATTAAGGGTGTGATGCGGTTTTGGAAGGAGGGAAAGTCGAGCCCTCGGTATATTGGCCATTTTGAGGTGCTAGAGAGGGTTGGAGAGTGGCCTATATATTTGCCTTCCCACCTTGTTTATTAGGAGTTCCCTCACCATTTCATGTTTTATGCTTCGAAAGTATAAAAGGGGTCTGTCACATGTATTGGACTTCAGCACGGTGCAGTTGGATGAGGATTTGACTTATGATGTGGAGCCGGTGGCCATTTTAGACCGACAGGTTCAAAGGATGGGGTCGAAGAATATAGCATCGAAAAAGATTCATTGGAGAGGTTAGATGGTTGAGGAGAATACTTGGGAGACCGAGCAAGAGATGCGGGGCAGATATCCTCACATTTTTTAGAGCTTAGGTTTGATTCTAGACCCATTCGAGGACAAACATTTGTTTGAGAGGGGAAAATGCAACGACCTGACCAATCATTTACTAGTAATTTATCCTTGTTTTCCCTATTTTATGCTTTATATATGCAAAATTGTTGTTACTTGACTTGCAAGGGTGATTGGTTTGGCTCGGGGAATTTTTGGATTGAATTTGGATACTTAGTCCCAAGGTTGTAGGCTTATGTTGTAAGATTGACGGGAGTCCAAAATAGTTTTTAGATGGTTCCAATAGGTTCTTATGGCAATTTTGGACTTAGGCGTATGTCCGAAATTGGATTTGGAGGTTCCTATGCCGATTTGGTTCCATTTAGCGGAAGTTGAGAAAATGAAGGTTTGAAAGGTTCATAGGTTTGACCAAGAGTTGACTTTGATGATATAAGGCTCCGATTGTGGTTCCGGAAGGTTGTTTAGCTCCGTTGTGTCATTTGGGACTTTCATGCAAAGTTTGAGGTCATTACGAGTTGTTTAGGCATGTTTGGCGCAAATTTTGAATCTGGAAATTTGGATTAGTTCCTTAAGCTTGGATCAAGGCGCGATTCATATTTTGGGATTGGTTGGTTTGATTGAACGGGATCTCGGGGGCCTCGGGTTTGTTTCGGGATGATTTTGGACCATTTCCTCTTATTTTGTATCTGCGAGCTTCTTGTTTTTTGCTGTTCATCGTGATTGGTGAAGGAGGGACATGGTCGGGGATGGTTTTTAGTAGCTGTCAAACTTTTGTTTTTTGCATTAGCGTAGGGGTAAACGCGATTGCGGTAGGCTAGGAGCTGATGTTTCACGCTCAAAAGAAGAGGTTCGTGTCCGCATAGCATGTGAGCCAGGCAGGGGAGGTAGGTCCATTTTTCCTTTGCGTGAAGGGCCAGGAGCCGCGTACGCATAGGGTCTTTTTTGGAGCTAGAATTTCTGGTCTTCGCGATATGGTTCTGCGATCGCGATGCACAGGACTGGGCCGACGTAAATAATTCTATTTTGAGGTTTTTAGTTATTTTGTCATATTTTGAGACTGGGAGCTTTGATTTGGGCGTTTTTGGAGGGGATTTTTACAATTTGGATTGGAGAAAGTGTTTTTGACTCGGATTTGGTTATTATTAATGATTCTACACTTCTTTTTAGCGATTGAATGATGAATCTAAGTGATGAAATTGGGGATTTTAGTAAAAAAAAATTCCAAATGAAATTTGATGATTTGAGGGTTGATTTGAGGTCGAAATTGATGAGTCAGACTCGTATTCAAATGGGTTTTTTAAATTTATGAGTTTTGTCGGATTGCGGAATGTGAGCCCGGGGTTGACTTTTTGATTTTGACACATATCGAAACTTTATTGTTTGGGGTTGTTTCCTACGACATTATTTGATGTTATTAAGTTATTTTTGACTAGATTCGAGTCGCTCAGAGGTCGATTTGCATGGGAATGGCTTTTTGGAGTATTGATTCACGCCCTTCGCGGTAAGTAACATATCTAAACTATGTTTGAGGGTAATTATCCTTATGGACTATGATACTTAGACGTATTGGGGTGACGCACGTACAAGGTGACGGGCATGTGTGTTACACCGTGGTATCCATGATCCAGGTAGACTTTCAGCTACTATTAGACTTGTTTGCTTTCAAACCTTGTTATATCCATGTTTTCTCTACTTGTATGATTAATTGAGCTGGGATTCATCCTAGAAATCATGTCTAAGTTACGTGCTTATTCGTTTGATACATGATAGCGCAATTCTTGTTATTTTGAGTTGTTTGCCTTTACTATAGTCATATTCTTAGTCATAATTCTTCATCTGCATGTTATATCTTTGTCCATGTACATTATATGTATGCCATATCACATGCTATTGATGCCTTCTATATGTGATACTGTTTGGGCTGAAATCTACGAGAGTGAGTCATTGAGACTTGAGCGGTTGATGACTTATCCAGGCTATAGAGCCGTATTGTGATTTATATTTGATCTGGCTGCATGCCGCAACAGATAGATATTTTGATCTGTTGAACGTCACAACCGTTATATTGATTGTTGGCTTATATTTGATCAGCTTTTGGGCATGGATCAGCCCTTCAAAGTCTAGTATTCACAATGAGTGCAGGCAAAAGGTCATATTTGTGCTTTGGTGGGGGAATTTGCGCCAAGCACCCGAACAATACTAAGTGTGGTTGTGTGTGTGACGGTGAGTGACAGTTGTACCAGGCACCGTGAGTGTGCTAAGTGTGAGTATACTTGATGGTTTCACCATGATGTCATTGACTTCCTCATGGCAGATGGTAAATTAAATGTCTTATGTGTCGTTGAAAATTTGGAAAATCACAGTTTCCTTGGTAAACTCGTATTTTAGTAATTTCGGTGGAAAATTGAGTTTTGACTGTTATACTTGAAAAATATGTCTAATTTTATAGTTTTTGTGAACGGGCTGAAAATGATATCTTCTGAGTTATTTGCTTTTACTGTAATAATTATATCATGTGTTGTTATTGATTATTGGTGGATGATACCTTCCGTATTTGCTCTTACAAGCTCGTCACTGCTTTCTGCCCGATGTTAGGTTTGTTAGTTATTGAGTACATGGGGTCGGTTGTACTCATACCACACTTTGCACTTTATGTGCAGATCTAGGTACTTCTAGACGTGGTGATTGCTAGAATTCGCACTGGTTCTAGCTTGTGGATATTACGAGGTAGCTACTATGTCGTTTGCAGACCTTGAAGTTCTCTTTTCTTTATCTTTGCTATCACTTTTCTACCATTTAGAGAGTTTTGTATTGAGAAATGACTATGTATTATGAGATTGCGTACTGCTCATGTACTCGTTGACACTAGATCACAAGATGGTTGTAGCTATGTTATTGCGATTATTTTGGATATTTAATGATTATCCCGCTGTTGAGATTTATTTAGTCCTGTTATTGTGATTATTTCTATTGTTAAATTGTTGATTTGCCTAGCAAGCGATGTTAGGCGACGTTACGGCTCCGGTGGGTGATTGGGTCGTGACAGATGTATATGTTTACCCGTAAAATTTTATAGCTAAATTTCCTATTATAGCGAAATTTCCTACATGGTTTATTGACAAGAGAATCGATTTGATCAAAAAGTGATAAAGAAAACAGGACGAAAAGCAAGATTTAACGATTGAAATTCAAGAATATAACAATCCTGATTACGAACTCAACCTTTCCGAGAGGAGAAGTGAAAATAATGATAAGGCAATGACAAAGCTGTTGATGTTATAACCCATATTTGTACGTGTTAGATTACACCGTAAGATAGTCTACCTTGGCTCAAGAAGACAATTACCTTTGAGATAATAAGAGTTTAGTCCTATTGGTCCTAAACGATGCAAAGGTGTATAAGGGGGTTAATAAGTATTAGAGGATAAACGAGTTAAGGATGTTGTAACTCGCGTTTTTGGGAAAATCGAGAGGTGTTTAACATTACCAAGATGTCATGTTTTAAGGTATTTGAATGATATGAAATCTGTTTCATAAGTCTTGAAGTCAAACGAGTTATGAAACAAAAGTCGACAAAAGTTGTCGCAACTTAGGTTCACAATTTTACTTAAACGTTAGGTCAAATGTTTCTGCGATTTTCTCCCAATTTACAAGGAATTACGGGGTGATCTACCTACCAAATTAAAGGTCTATGAGTCTAGTTTCCAATTCTTCAAACCGTTTGTCAATACTATCTCGGAGTATTGAGATAATTGTATTTCCGTAGAACTGCGCAGGCTGGTAGGTGACAAGTAGGTGCATCACCTACTTGCCAAAAATTAAGGGCTAAAAGTTAAAAGCCTAAAGTCGGTCAAGAGAGGGCTTTTAAAAGCTTCTAAATCCAGTTAATTCACTATTATTTCACAGCCTCAAAAATGAAAAGAACCCCTGCAACCCCTCCCCAAAATAATCCCAAACAAACCCTAATCGATTTTTCCCTCTTTCAAGTTCTAGTTGAAGGTAAACCCTAGAGTTTGAGGAACCAAAGCAAGGGCTGAGTTATCTAACAAGCAAGGTGAGTTTACTGATCTATTTAATACATTTTTTCTACTGTTAATTCTTGGTAAGTCGTTCTATGTGTGTAAGAACTCACGGGACGGTGATCGGAAGCCGTGAGTTCGAGTTATTCACTTGTAGCGAACTATTTTTGTGAACTGTTTTGTGTTGCTGTAAAGCTGCGTGTTATACTACTGATTTGTGGAGTTTTGGATGAGGAAGGGTGTGGAGAAACACCATATATGTTTAGGTTTGTGGCCTGATAGTTGTTCATACCATTTCCGGATCGTTTGACACGACTATAGTGGCCATTGTACGTATGAAGTGATTGGTTTGTGCGTGGACTATTTTGGGAGGCTCAATATGATTCTTATTGATATTGTTTGGTTGTTTGGTGACTATTTGGACTTGTGTGAAGTCATATATATAGGGGAGGTGCTGTCCGTTTTATTGCAAAATAGGTTACAGTCGATACATAATAGTTGCGACGCCTGAACGATAACGGTAGTGTCATTTCTCTTATTGTAGACTAAGAAGTCGTGGAAGTTTCATAGCTTGAGATTGGAAAGTATTGCAAGGTATGTGAGACTATCCTTTTCCTTCTTTTGCACGACTCTGACTGTACACAATGCAATGAACGAACCCCAAAGATACTCTACTCTTAGAAGGTAGCAGTACGTATATTGTTTCCCCTCTTATGGGAGGATTGATATGTTATTATTTCACCATGGTAGTATGACTCTTATG